>VMDO01022192.1:0-33912 GCA_007922755.1 Pedetes capensis
GCAATCTATAGATTTAATGCAATACCCATTAAAATTCCACTGACTGACTTCACAGAAATAGAAAAAATGATCCAAAAATTCATATGGAACCACAAAAGACCACGTATAGCCAAAACAATTTTAAGCTGCAAATCTAATGCAGGGGGAATCACAATCCCTGACTTCAAACTTTACTACAAGGCAGTGGTTGCAAAAACAGTTTGGTACTGGCACAAAAATAGGCCCAAAGACATCTGGAGCAGAATAGAAGACCCAGATATACCTCAACACACCTATAGCCACCTTATTTTTGACAAAGGAGCAAAGCAAGTAAACTGGAAAAAGGACAGCCTCTTCAACAAATGGTGCCGGGAAACATGGTCATCCACATGCAGAAAAATGAAAGCTTTCCAGTTTTTTAATTGGGGAACTATAATATAAACATCAAAAATCCTCTGTGGGTATGAAAAGAAATTGTAAACTGCTTCATCTTCCTTCCTCCAACCCTTCCACTCCTAGATCATATTTTTATTCATTATTTATATAGCTAGTGCTTAGTGAAATGTCTGACACTTGGTTGACACCCAACAAATATTGAATTAAATTCTAGTTGTGAAAGCATTATTGCTATTAGAATATTCTCCCTGTGTTGTCAATACTCATGACTAAATGTATAAATCTCTTTGCCATTCATCTCAAGCACATTACATGAAGTTGCCCATGTGAGAAGCTGCTGTGAGAAGAAGCTAGATTGCAAATTAGTGCCTGCAATTTCAGGTATCTCCTTTGATTTTTTAGTTTTAGTACCACTATTTCTTCTTTCCATATAAATCTGTATGATATTCCTTTCTCAGCCAGCACTCATATGAATACCTTCAGATACCTAATTTCAAGTGCTTTGCTTATTAACTATCTTGAAGTTTCCTGTAGAACCCTCAAAGTAGATTTGTATACACAACTTTTATGTTGAGCCAAACCACCCAAGTATGGCTGCCAAATTTGGAATCATCAGTTCATGTGACTAAACTCAAATAGAAATGTAATAGTACTTACTTATTTTGCTTAAGCTGCAAAATACACTCTCTGTATTCCTCAAAAGTTCATACAAGGTTATTTAACCTACTGCTGAATCCGTGGAGTTTTGGACACCTTAAATTCTCTTATCATCCTGAAACAGCATTCGTCGGCTGCCTCAATCCTCCCAGGGTACAGTATTTCTCTCCTTCCTCCTTATTAAGCTTCTCTTTTTCTTGACATTTTCACTTCTGTCTCATTGCTTTCCTTCCCTTCATGGGCATTAGTTCCCTCTGGACATAAATTTAGACTACTTACATAATTACTTTGGGTGGATTTCCAGAAAATAAACATCTAGTTACTTTTTAAATCTGTATTATTTTAACCAGCACCCACATTTCTGCAGCCTGATGCCTCTGTATTAAATTCAACATGTGGTCTTTAAGGATGAGAAATACAAATCTAGAGCTAGCAAATGTTCAGAGACAGCTCTTGAGACTGCAAGGAATAAAACGCCCTGAGTACTGGAACTTTTATTCTCATTCTTAGGTTTTTCACAAAGTCTCCTTTTATTCCTCATAAGTAGCATGTTTCTAGTGGCCAAAATGAAGACTTTACACTTTATGAGGAGAGAATATCAAAACCCAGATTCTCAGATAAAAAAATTAAGGACCTTTAATCCATGGTCCTAATGTGGAATGACGTTGAAAATTCTCAGCTAATTATTTTCTTTGTGAGTAATTGTCACGTTAAGGTGAGGGTAGCCTCCCTCTTAAGTACCTCTCTGAGGCAAATGAAGGCATGCAGGTATAGGTAACTTTGTCTTGGTTTTCTTGTTTTTTCCATTAAGAAGCTCCACAGTTGAGCACCTTATACCCAGTAATGTGGAATGTGCTAGTCTCTTTTTTCCACAATAATTGAATAAAATGGTATGTTTAATTATTTTCAGTGTACTGATAAGGAAATTGGGGTTTAAAGAGACAAAATAATTGGCTCAAGTCATTACGATATGGGCCAGTCTTACTCGAGTCTCTGCTGCCAGTAATGCTAATATACTGAGCAGCCACTCTCTCCAGGATGCCTAGTGTCACCATTTCCCCTTTCTGCATGCCCACTTCCTGCTGCTCCCAAGTCCTCTTTCATTACTGGATGCCTCAAGGCTCTTTTCTCCTCTTTGCTTCCATGGTTCAGGCTAATTACCTCTCACCTGAACTCTAAAGTGTCTTGTGACCTCATCCTTTTATCTACCCTCATAATTCTTCCACCAGATAGTATTTCATAATTGATGTTGAGCTACAATTTGTTTCCATTTTTGCAGCCTTTATTAATCTCCATTGTTGTTGTTGTTGTTGTTAGGTGCCGTCAAGTCGGTATCCGACTCATAGCGACCCTCTGTACAACAGGGGAAACACTATTGTCAGTGCTTCTCTGCTGTTCATAGGGTTTTCAATGGCAGATTGATTTTTGGGAGGGGGTTGCCAGGTCCTTCTCCCAAGCCTACAGCTTCTGGTGTTCGCAGGTGGTCTCCCATCCAGGTACTAACCAGGCCCAACCCTGCTTAGCTTCCGAGATCTGACAGGATCGGATGCCACAGGGCTACCGCTGCAGGCATTCTCCATTAGGTCCCCTCCAAAATCTGGCTCTACTCTCTCTTCCCAGTCCTTTCTCTCAGTATTTCTTCCCTACGAGAATGCACAGCCTTGAGGATGGAATGTTTGTCTATTTTCTTCACCATTGTATATGCATCGTATACAATGAAACGTGGCACAAAGTAGGTAAGACTTTATTATTCATTGTTCCCCAAATAAATAACAGCTGAACTTTTTTCAACTTGGTTCCTTTATTGAAAAAGTTCTCCTACCCAGAAAGTTCTCTGTACCTTCTTCAATTATGCAATTTAATTTCCATTAAAGTATATGCATTATTTAAGTTATAGCTCATAAGTCAGTTTCTCCAGCTGCACTTTGTACTTTGCTTCTGAAAACTCTGGTCTCACATTCATTATATTTGGCTCAAATTATAGTCAGTTCTCCTCCATTGGTGTAGGGGACCATTGACTCAAAAACAGAGCAGTGTCTTATTCAGCTTCATGTTGTTGTTGCTGCTGCTGCTGCTGCTGCTGCTGCTGCTGCTGCTGCTGCTGTTGTTGTTGTTGTTGTTGTTGTTGTTGTTGTTGTTAGGTGTCATCGAGTTGGGTCGGACTCATAGTGACCCTATGTACAACAGAATAAAACACTGTGGCATTCCCAGCACTATTGACAGTGCTTCTCTGCTATTCATAGGGTTTTCAATGGCAGATTGTTTTGAGACTGGATTGCCAGGTCCTTCTCCCTAGCCTTCAGCATCTGGTATTCCCAGGTAGTCTCCCATCTAAGGACTAACCGGGCCGACCCTGCTTAATTTCCAAGATCAGGTGGAATCAGATGCTAGGGTGCTATGGCTGCAGACATACTCAGCTACATAGTTCCCAAAAAGCTGAGTATAAATCAGCCTAAATAAATGATTATTGATTTTTAAAATTGAACTGAGTCACGGTACAAGCCACTTCTGAACTTCTTTATCATGAATGGTAAATACTAGCACACGATGTTGTTGTTGCTGTTGTAGGTGCCATCAAGTCAGTGTCCAACTCACAGCGACCCTAAGCACAACAGTCAAAACACTGTTACTATTGCTTCTCTGCTATTAATTGGGTTTTCAATGGCTGATTATTTTGGGGGAGTGGGTTGTCGGGTCCTTCTCTGAAGCCTACAGCACCTGGTGTTCCCAGGCAGTCTCCCATCCAAGGACTAACCAGGCCCGACCAGATCTGAGATCTGACGGGATCAGATGCCACAGTGGTACAGCAGCAGGCTAGCACACAACAAGCAACAGTAAAAACAATAATATTGAATACTAAGTGCATTGCATGAATTAACTCATAGCAGTGGTCCTATGAGGTACATACTATCATTGTCATATAGGGAAACTGAGGCAGAAAGAGTTGACAGTCACCACCTTCCCATTATTAGTACAAGAAGAAGCCATAATTTTAAGAAGGAGATTTGGCTTTAAAGCCCACACTATTAACTTTGGACATTACTGCTTCCAAAATGGGAAAGGAGAAATATTTTAAAACCCAAATATAAATACTTTTACCTATATCAAAAGCATCTAATGATACAAACATTTAGAAATTGAGTGTATTGGATTTACATTTTGTGAGTGTCCACAATTTTTTAGCAGCCTTAAGAGAAGTAATGGGCATGACAAACATTTTTTTAACATTAAAAAAACTCATTGGGAAAGTAAGTCTAAGATATAATTAATGGAAAGGTAGCTTATTAAGCCAAAAACATTTCCTTCCAGTAGCAGGGCACTTAGAAGTCATAGCTTTCTTATCATGCTTATTAATTAATTTATTTATTTATTTTTCAAATAAAGGCAGAGTTTATTCTTTGAATTATCCACTAGATGGCAGGAAGTTCTTACTATACAAAGCACTGTTACTGAGTTTGTCCAGGCTCCCAGCTCAGTTGGTAGCATGCTGCTCCGCACTTTCTGAGGATCCAGGTTCGATCCCCAGCATTGCAAAAGTGGGAGAAAGATGTGGCAGTCCACTCCCGAAACAACCAGCCATTGAAACCCTGTGAGGGTTGCTATGAGTTGGACCCAACTCCATGGTACCTAACAACAACTTTCTAAACTCCAGAAGTTACATAAATTGCCTTCACCTCTACCCCTAGCAATGCTGGCCTTTTCACAAATGGCATTTTAAAGCAAACCACTATTTTTAAGCTGAGAAAGAAAAATCAGGGGTTTTTTGCAGTAATAAATATTAGGTATGAGCATGCTAATTATACGTTGTGTTTCCCTGCTGTAGTCTAGCAGGAACAGATGCACAGACATGTTGGGAGAAGGGCTGAGTAAGCCCAGATGGAATGATCCATCCAGATTCCAGATATTAGACATAAGCTGAAAACTTTCAATAAGACAGTTTTCTGTAAACTTTAAGTCACAATTTTCATCCTTTCTGGTACATTAGATTCACCTCAGGGCCCTACCCCAGGCCCAGTTCTCTAAAGTTAGAGTGTGGGCCATTGTGTGGGTATTTTCATTTGTTTTGGTTTTAGTTTTGGTTTTCTTTTTTGTTTGTTGTGCTGAGGATACAACCCAGGGCCTCAAGCAAGCTACACAGCATGCTAAGCCAGCACTCTACCACTGAGTTACACACCCCTAGTCCTGATATCTTTCAAACTTCCTCAACTATAAAATTAGAAGAGTTGACTAAATAATTTTAGTCTTTTTATAGCTCTAATGTTCTAGGTTGTATAAAATGGAGTTTCTACCAACTTTAGGTTGATCTGTTTCTGAAGAGAATAACAATGCCCAGGAAAACTAAATGACTCTAAGGGTAATCATTTTTTAATGTTTTATGATGGAAAAATTTCAAACATATTCAAAAGTGGTGTAACATATTAATACTTAAAGGCTTTTCACTACATTATACAATTATTACCTCCCAGACAATTTTCTTTAATCTGTATCTCCACTTATTCCTTCCCCTTGATAGCTGAATCAAATTTTGAACCAAATAGTAGACATTATATTATTTCCCCTATAAATATTCTAATATGAATCTCTTTTAAAGAAGGACTCTTTAAAAGAAGATATTACCATCATATTATATTTAAAATAATAATGACATTTTTAGAACCCATTTTATCAAGATCTCTTTTGTTATTGGCCTGCAGCCTTAGCCCTGTGGCATCTGATCCCATCAGATCTCCAAAGCTAAGCAGGGTCAGGCCTGGTTAGTACTTGGATAGGAGACTGCCTGGGAACACAGGGGCTGTAAGCTTGAGAGACGGACCTGGCTCAAAAATCAAAAATCAATCTGCCATTGAAAATCATATGAACAGCAGAGAAGCACTGACAATAGTGTTTACCTTTTGTATGTATGGTCACTATGAGTTGGATACCGACTAGAGGGCACCTAACAACAACTTTCGTTATTGAGTTGCCTGACGCTGGAGATTGTGAACTCACTGATGAATTAGATTTCATTTCCATAAGGTAACTTTTGAGATAAGTTTTGATGAAGAAAATATTTCTAACATTTTTTCCACACTTTATGTTTTGTCCTTGTCAAATAGTTGCATTCCCCTCAGTAGCCATTACTTTTATGGGAAAAAGTCATTTCTTCTGCATTAAATGTCAATAGCACTTACTATGTGAGATACCAGTATGTCGATTTAACCACCTGCAAATGTCTACTCTACACCCCAAACCTTGTGGGTTTATGGTGATTTTTTTAAGCTGTGGAGAAACTTCCATTGCAAATGCACAATGCTGTAAGAGGGATGCTGACCTTGAAAGAAGGACACTAAACAAAGAAATTTTCTTGAGAACGGTTCTTTGAATTCAGACTTTCCCTCCTGAAATTAACTGGATTAGCATGGAGTTTGTCTCCCCAGAAAGAATTTACTTACATGCAGTCATTTGGTACCTGAACTGGAAAGGTATGGACCATTACAAAGTGTTTCTTCTGTGGGATGTGCAAACTCCCAAAAATTAATGAGAGGGAAGCTTTTTCTAAGTCAATGTCCCAGCCGGGGCTGGCAGCCACCCAGCAATTATCTGGGAAGTCAGGCAGAAATTCTGGCCTCAGCAAATATAGGAGTACAGAAAGGAAGGCAGACAATTTAAAATTGAAGATTCTTTATCTTTCAGATTCCCAAAGGGCCATATGGTTAAATTTAGACTTGGAATGGGACTTGGCAGTTGGTTATAGCTCTGGTCTCTGGAGTGTACTTTCAGCAGCAAAAATCCAAACATGAGGAGAAGCGAGATATGGTACACTACATGAAAATGAGGTTTCTCTCAGCTGAAAATTATGTACTGATATAATTCATCACAGAGAAATGTTCTGTCTTAAACAGTTATACAGTTCTATAGTACACAGCTGATGTTTTCTTTCAAGGACCTATTTTAAATCTATCAATCTATCTTAAACTTATTCATGTTCTACTCTCTTCACCTCCTCTTTTTCTATAAATTGGAAGGCTTGGTTTCCCTATTCTTTGCTCTGACATTGTCCTTTTCTTTCCCAGTATGTGTCAGAACAAGCTTAACCATTCTAATTGTCTTGAATTGTGACTTCCACATATACTTCACATCACCAATCTCTCCTGTCAATTAGCCAGCCCTCTTCCTTATTCTCTGGTTATCAGCATAATATGTAGCAGAGCTAAGTGAATAAACATTACTTTCCTTTTCCTCCTCTTTCTCCTCTCCCTCCCCTTCTCCCACCTTCTTCTTCCCTGTTAAAATAACTCTGCTATCCAATTTTCTTAGTAAGAAGTACAATGACATCCCTTTTGCCAGTACAAAACCTCAAACCTTCTGTGATGAAGGGGTTCTCATGGGGGAAGGGGGAAGGGAGTGGATCTCTAACATACTTTTTGATTCAATCATAGAAGGTCCCACACAGATATTATCTCATATCTGTATTTCATTTTAAAAATTTTTAATTGATGTATAAAATTGTACATTTTAATGGTGTACAACATGAGGTACTGAAATACATACACTCTATGGCCTAACTGACAGAAGGACCCGGTAACCCACTCCTGAAACAAGCTTCCATTGAAAACCCTATGAATAGCAGAGAAGCACTGGCAATAGTGCCAGGCATGGCACAGTGTCAGGTAGTGTTCTGTCTGTTTTCCACAGGGTGGCTGTGACCCGACTTGATGGCACCCAACAAAAACATCTAAATCAAGCTAATTTAAAATATGTATTGTTTTACATATTTGTGAGAATACTTCAAATTACTCTTAGCAATTTTCTTTTTAATTTTATTTTAATTAGAATACAACATAATGGGTTTCATTATAGCATTTTCATACATTTTTATTGTGTACTTTGTTTCTATTTCCCCTCTTCACTCTTCCTTTGTTCCTCCCTCCCCCTGCCACTATTCTTCTTCCCACTTCAGATAATCCCCCTTTGACTTTCAAGTCTCACACATATACAGAGTACCAAAAAATGTATACATATTTTAAGAAAGAGAAAAACTATATTAAAGTTGTAATAACATGTACAAATAACAAAAGATGAATGCAAGTCTCATTTGATTTCTGCAACTACAAAGAGGTGCTCAAACTGGTTACTACAGCAGAAGCAGCACAATGTGCTACTGTTGAGGCCTCCTGGATTTTGCCTTCTGCACATCACACACAGTACCATGTCTCTCAAAGTTACCACAAATGTGTGCAGTTGTTAGGTGTTTTGAAAGTTCTGTTGCATACTCAACATCCCCATTGTCATCATCCAACTTCCAGAAAGTTCTCCAATTTAAAATACCACTTCAAACTGCAGTTGCACTCCTGATACAATGATGCTTCTGCCATTTTCTTTGACTCTTCTGTCAGTTTCATGATGGTGCTAGTATTCATTTGATTGACACCCTGTTTTGAGTGAATATCATACTACACATTTCTACCATAATCCAGTTCAACATCAAAAAGTAATGCATAGATAACATTTCTTAAAATGTGTACACATTTTTTGTACCCCCAGTATATATTTTTTCATCAAATCTAAATTTAATATATGAGAGAGATCATTCAGCATTTGTGAATCTTTCTGAGTCTGGTTGTTTCACTTAATATGGTGATCTCCAGTTCCATCTTTTTTCTTGCAAACACCATAATTTTGATCTTATTTCTCTTATCAACTTCAAGAATACAGTGCATTGCTAGTAACCATAGTCAGCATGTTGTACCATAAATTCCTTGAAGTTATTCCTCTTGTTTAACTAGAATTTTATATCCTTCGAACAACATCTCTCCAATCTATCATTCTTTCTATAAAGTATATTTCCTTTATAATGCCCTAAGCATTTATGAACTCTCAAGCATTTCATACAGTGGTCAATTTATTACTCAATTCTTGTCTCTTTCCTCACTAACTCTCTAGATTGTTTTTTTTTACATGTGCTTCATCACAGCATCCACATCTGCTTTCCTAATATTCATGCCACAAGTCGTCAATCAGGTAGGCAGAGCTGCTAAGAACATAGACTTTGGTATCAGACACACCTAGATTCAAATTTTAGTTCTATCCCTTACTATGTGATCTTGGGAAAGTTTTTCACCTCATTCAGATTTATGTTTCTCATCTGTAAAATGGGCATGACACTAATACAACTTTCTTCAGAGCATTGTTAAAAGGATTAAGTTAACTAATTAAAGCATTTACATGGTGCCTGTCATGTAAGTATTTACTGTGTGTGGACCTTTGAGATAGAAATTGAGATAGAATTGAGAAATGAGTAGAAACCCAAAGGCAAAACTTTAGAATATAGCATTAACCTCCTTTACTCCCTCTCTACGTAAAACATATGCATATACACACATGCACATACACAGAAGCAGCAACAGAGATGAGGGGAGAGTCAACAAAGTGAATAAAATGGACACCAATCTAAGAGTTAGAAACTTTGGTTACACAGCAGCCAGAGTGGATAGAAGAGACAATCTCTAGAGAAGTTAATGTCAAATGAATGAAATGCAGATGAAAATATAATGAATTTAATTTGATAAGAGGTCACAGTATGTTTATTTCTCATATTTCTTACTATCTTCTATATTACCACACAATTTCTAGTCTTATTTAATCCATTCTCCTCATTCTGAATTTTTATCCTATCACGTTTGTCCTCTTGGCATATCCTGTGACTCATATTTATAACCCAGTTATCAAGCATTAAACAAATTATTAAGTAACAGATTACATAAGGAATTAAGTAGGGCTGGTCAAAAGAAAACATCCTGTTAGTCCATTGGAGTTTATAATCTAAAATGGAAACATACAATATGGAAATTTAAAGACTACATGGTGGAAATTTCACTGTTGCATCCCCAATTTTTCTCCATAGGTGGCCACATTTTAAAAGATTTTTGGTTTTGTTTCAGTTTTTATTTTGTTTTGTGCACTGGTAGGGATCAAACCCTGGGACTTGCATATGGGAAACAAGCATTCAACCACTGAGCTAGACCAACAGCCTCACCCTACATTTTTAAATTTTAAGTTTCTCATGTATCTTTCCCATGTTCTGTTATTTATCTACAATGAAAAAATTACAGATTGTTACAGTTTTCCATATAAAGTACCATATTAGACAGTGTTCAGTTGGGAAAAGGATGTCACAATCCACTCCCCAGGCAGCCCCAAAACAATCATTGAAATTGAAGTTGAAATTGAAAACCTTATAAGGATCACTATGAGTTGGACATGACTTGACAGTGCCTAACAACCAACTAGACAGTGTTCAGTAAATAGACTACTTTTCCTCACCCATGCTCTAGGCAAGTGTTCCACTACTGAACTACATCCTCACCCTCAACTTTTAAAAATTAAACCAACTTCAGTATAATTGTAGAGTTACACAGTGTCCTATTCCTGACTAAATGATTGTTAGCAAATACTTATATTCTTCTAAAGAAGAATGACAGCAATAGTATACAAGTTTTGTCAACAAAATGACAGTGAGCATCTTCATATTGAAGGTTTTCTGCAGAACTGATGTGCAACCACTGACCCTCAGTCAGCTTTGCAGGGCTTAACAAGAAAGTAGTACCTCCACAGACCAGACTGGTCTCTTTTAATGGCTACAATTTGACTTAGTTTAAGGTTGTTTTTCACTCAGTGTGGGAAGTATGGAATCTACAGGATCTGAAAATTAATAAAGGTCATTTAAATTCACTTTCTGTTTACAATAGGTAGCATAGCAATATTTAACCTTTTGTTTCAGCCATTCTAGCAACTAAAACACAAACCAACTATAGTAAAGTGCCATGCTTCCAACACCAGCATTTTGGACAAATTGAATGAAATCATTGCTAAGCAAATAGCATTTCTCTAAAATTATAAACAAACAAAAAAATCTTTTTCCAGTAGAAATATTTAAATGTTATTAAGTCTAGGTGCTGCTTACAATCATATTTATGGTGAAGTTCTACTTTGGTGTGGATTTTGCCATTTAAAATGACAACTTTCATAGTCAAGTAAAGTTCCTTTTACTTCAGTAAAGTCTGTTTTCTAAAAGTATCATAGAATAAAATAGAGACTTAAAGTAACCTAGAGAAAATACCTCTTCAAGCAACTGAATGCTTTTCTTGGGGTGAGGTACAAAACTAACACAAGCCCTAAATAACCCAATGAATGAATAGTTTAGACCTAGTTCAGTTCCTCTTACCCAACAGACTACCTCTTTCAACCTAAATAACTCAATTTGTCTTCCCAAATCCAAGAAGAGACCTAGACAATTTTTGACTCCATACATGCTTTTTATGCTTATGATTTAAATTTGAAGGTCTTCCAAATCCTAATTTTCCTCCAGATAATTTTGCAATCTTGAAATTCTTTGTTCTTCAATATGTGAACAATTGTACATATGGCTTTCTGGGTGCAGTATCAATGGAAACTTTCCATGCCACTCTTGTTCAATGACAATATGAAAAGCAATGGTAATCAATATTTTCACACTCAAGTTTGTGGGCACAGTTCCACTTTGGAGCATAAGCTTATAGATGTGCAAATAAGATCCAATTTTGGCAATACTACAATGTAGAATTTTCAAAGAGAGACTGACCAGACCTGAATGTATCCCAAACAAAACAGACCTATGAAGAACCCAAATGAATAACACTGAATTAAACTATACAGAAGAAATGAATCAACAATTAATTTAAAACAATTAGAATAATAGTATTTTGCTGAGTTTTTAGACAAGATGAAAATTTCTTGTACATAAAGACTTTCTTGACAAATGGCTAGTGCTGCTAAGTATTTTCTTCACATCTTAATTGTTTGCCCCAAAACATCACTCAATTTTTTTATTGTTATTATTTCTGCAGTACTTAGAGCTAAACCCAGGGCCTCACTCCTGTTAGGCAAGCATTCCACCATTGAGCTACACACCCAGTCCCTTTTTTATTTTTTATTTTGAGACAGGGTAATATTAAATTGCACAGGCTGATCTATGCCCTTGAATCTGTGATCCTCCTGCCTCAGTTTCCTAAGTAGCTGGGATTATAGCTATATACCATAGTGCCCATCTTCAGGTTGATTTTTTTTTACAGTGCTGAGGATCAAACCCACGGCCTTGGGCATGCTAGGCAAAACCTCTACCACTGAGGTACATATCAAGGTCTTAATTTTTCAACCACTAGAAAGACTAGTCTCCCATGAATAGCTTCAAATCCCACATATCAAATCTCTAAAAATGTAGAAAAGTCATTAATGTGAGTCTTAAATTCTTTCTCTGCTAAATGAGGTGATACTAGTAGCTATGGCATTGTTGTTGTTAGGTGCAGTCGAGTCAGTATCTGACTCATAGCGACCCTCTGTACAACAGGGGAAACACTATTGTCAGTGCTTCTCTGCTGTTCATAGGGTTTTCAATGGCAGATTGATTTTTTGGGGGGAGGGAGTTGCCAGGTCCTTCTCCCAAGCCTACAGCTTCTGGTTTTCCCTGGCGGTCTCCCATCCAGGTACTAACCAGGCCCGACCCTGCCTAGCTTCCAAGATCTGACAGGATCGGATGCCACAGGGCTATGGCTGCAGGCAGCTATGGCATAGGATTATAATTATTAAAAGCATTAAATGACTTTAAAGTTCATAGCTAGCACCTGGCACATACTTAGAACTCATACAATGAACACAGATTAGAATATTTTTGCTTAGAAGGACCTGTGCTTGGTAATCTTGAGGAGCATTTCTTATTGAACTTTTCTTTAGCTCTCTCAGAGTAATAAAATGTAAATAGGCTTTCTCTTACATGTCAAGCAACGTGTGCATTGAAAGCACATTCAAAATAATTTTTAAATGATCACATAATTCTTATGTCCAGCTTTAATGATAATTCATTTCTTGGGATCAGTCAGATGCTGATGTAGAAAGAGCACATGGGATTTCCTGTCCTGTCTGCACCATTTTTATTTACAGTGGCTTCAAAATAAGGCTGCAGGAGCATATACCACAGCATAGGAGCCAACTCCCAGTGGCTATGTGAATTTACTTCTTTTTATAAGAAACATCTTTCATCATACCCTAAGATCAAATGCCATGTTTTATTCTGCTACTTGTGATTGTTTTTCATTAAAAGTCTTTTAAAAATTCTCTCTAGTTACATAAATATGTTATTTCAACTTCCAGGACTCTTCTACAGATGTGCGCATGCACGCGCGCACACACACACACACACACACACACACACACACACACACACACACTTTATAAATAGATGAAACCATTCAGTTAACTTTTAAAGAGATTTTTTTAAATTAGCCTATATTAATTGAACAAAGTGATAAGTTTCAAACAGAAAGCAGTTTTCTGATCATGAAGCACAGCATTTTCCTATTCTTCCTAGAAGTGGTATGCTAACAGCAAAAGGTATCAAAAAGAGCTATTTGTTTGGGAAAAGAATAATCCCTAGACAAATGATGTCACTTCAGATTGATTTCTAAGTTCCTTTGCGTATAGTGTTATTACTTTTAAGAAAACTCTCCAAAAAATAATATACAAAAGAACAAAGCTCACTCCAACAAGGGTTTTTAAACACATCTCACATAACTCAGTGTCAACAATAATAATTCATCTTTTTGGATTCACAAATTCTATTTATGTGAGAAGGAAATATTGGAAAATTAGAAGACAATGATCTGCAGGGACCTTGCCCTCTTATGTGTGTGCTATTTCTCCTGTGTTTTCTCTTTTTTTCTCTCTGAAGTCTTATTTATTTCCATGGGTAAATATTCCCAAATCTCTCTCAATTTTGTATTCCTAGAGTACTCCACACCCAACAGTAGCGTGGCTCACTTTCCTTGTGTTTGATGGGGTCTCTGCGTTCTACTTTCTGGGCCTGAGCCCCTCTCACCACCAAGCTTGCTATTGCCCCACAAGTTGCTAAAGCCAATGGATATGTCTACATCTATGTCATACTTGAGCAAGCCAAAACACTCCTTGAAATTTTTACTTACTAATGTCCCCTACTCCTTGTTGTTTGTTGTTGTTAGATGCCGTCAAGTTGGGTCCAACTCATAGCCACTCTACATACACTCCATGATTCTGTGCCAAGCACACAATCTTTTTTATGTTTAGGCCCATTGTTGTAGCTACTGTGTCAATCCATCTAGTTGAGGGTCTTCCTTTTTTTCATTGACCTGCCACTATCCCAAATATGATGTCCTTCTCCCAGGGATTGGTCCCTCCTGACAACATGTCCAAAATACATAAGACACAATCTAGCCATCCTTGCTTCCAAGGAGCACTCTGGTTGCAGTTTTCACAACCATATGATATGAATGAAAACCACGGCATGAGTCAGGAGCACCTTCATCTTCAACGTAAAATCTTTACTTTTCAACACTTTAAAAAGGTCTTTTGCAACCGCTTTTCCCAATGTAATGTGTCTTTTGACTTCCTGACTTCTGCTTCCATGGGGGTTGATTGGAGAACTAAGTAATGCAAAATCTTGAACAACCTCAATCTTTCCTCCATTTATCAGGGAGTTGCTTACTGACCCAAATGTAAGGATTTTTGGTGTGCTGACATTGAGGCACAATCCATACTGAAGGCTATGTTCTTTGATCTTCATCAGTAAATGTTTCAAATCCTCTTCACTTTCAGCAAGCAGACATGCTTTTAACTCTTATACTCCCACCTCCTCTCTCCTTTGAATATATTTAAAAGCTACTTTTACATGAATTAATATAGGGTAATGATTTGAGAAATGTAATTCACTAAACAAGAAAAAAAAAATCAAAACTTTATTTTTTCATATAGAACTTTTTGCTTACCACTGTGTCAATAAAAATGCTTATTTAAACTTTTACATATTTCTTTTTATCTTAAGACACAGTTTAAGTGGTGCAGACTGCCTTTGGCCTAAAAATTGCCATCCTCCTACCTCAGCCTCTTGAGTAGCTGGGATTACAAGAGTGTACCACTAAAAAACTTTTGTTCTTTGCATAATTTTCATGTAATTATCTTTAATACTTTCCTTCATCTCCAACTTATCTACAGTACCATGCATCCTATCGTCTACTTTTTTCCTGGAGCTCTCCATCATGGAATCCTCCATTCTCCTGCTCTAGTAAAAAATGGTTACTCTGTAAACTTACTGAACAGTTTTTATCATGGCATTTCTCTTTGATAATCTCCTATATTGCAACATGCTTTTCTTGATCCTATATTTTCCTATATCTTGATTTATTTCCTCATTTTTTTTCTGGAATATATCCTTCATTATGAGTTTAAGAAAGAGTGCATGGAAAGTAAAATTTCTGGGAAGGTCATCTGCCCTTACTGTTCATTAATAGTATGAATATACAGTTCTCAATAAGGCACATAGAGATAGATGGTACATACATAAACATATAAATAAATACTCTCTCCTGAAAAATTTTGAAAACCATTTTCTATTGCCTCATCACTTCTACACTTATTTTGAGGTGTCTGATGTTGTTCTGATGCCTTTGCACATGCTCTTTTTCTAACACTCAGGAGCTATTTATATCTGTGTTCTGAAATTTTCTTTATATACATGCCCAGAAATTTTGTTATGAAGTGCCCTAGAGTGAGCTGTTTTCATTTTAATCACAAGCAAATTGGTAAGGCCTATATCTGGGTATTCACATATTTATATTCTAAAATATTTTATTGAAGCCTGGGGCCATGGCACATGCCTGTAATCCCAACTACTCAGGAGGCTGAGGCAAGGGGTTTGTGAGTTTGGGGCCAGAGGTAGCCTATGGAACTTAGTGAGACTTTTAAAAAAGAGGGGTCTGAGGGTACAATTCAGTAGGAGAGCACTTGCCTAGCATGCACAAGGCTTTGGGTTCAACCACCAATACAGAAAAAATAAAATAAAATATTGTCATGGTTTGCCAGGTGCAGTGGCGCACTCCTGTAATACCAGCAGCTTGGGAGGTGGAGGCAGGAGGATCACAAGTTCGAGAACAGAGGCAGTCTGCGTAACTTAGTGAGACCTTGTTTTTAAAAAGTAAAAAATGGGCTGAGGGTGCAGCTCAGTGGTCCAGCACTTGCAGAGCATGCAAGCACGAGGCCCTGGGTTCAACCCCCCAGTACCACAAAAACATATATAAATACACACACACACACACACACTCACACACACACACACACATACACACACACAGAGAGAGAGAGAGAGACAGAGAGAGAGAGAGAGACAGAGACAGAGACAGAGACAGAGAGAGACAGAGAGAGACAGAGAGAGAGAGAGTCATGGTTTGAATCTAAAATGTTTCCCTAAGGTGATGTGAGTTTCTCTGCCACCGGCCCACCATGCCTTCCAAGCTGCCATGCCTCTTGTCATTATGGACTTGACATCCTCTAACCATGAGCCACCTACACCCGCCCTGTAAGTCATTTCCTCCCATCAGTTTGTTTCAGTTGGTGTCTCTGTCACACCAATGCACCAGATGACTAATACAGAACATTATTACTGTGGAGGGGGGTTATTGCTGTGCAGAACCCTGACCATGTGGTTCTTAGACCATTGGAACTTGTTTGTGGCAGGAGTTTGGAAAGCAGAACTTGAGGGATGGCTGTGATGGGAGTAAGGAAGACCAGAGCTTCACAGTAGTTCCTGAGGCAAGGAGGCCTTAATTGTTGAAGAGAGAAGCAGAATCAATGTGAATAATTGGAGAAATACCCTTAGGGTTAATCAGGAGTTGGGCAGACCCTCTCATTTAAAGCTCCTGGGTGAGAAATTGAAAACTCATTTGAAAAACAACGTCTAAAAAGTGAAAGTCTCCAGTACCTACTGCTAAAAAGAATCCACCCAGCAAAGTGATTTTCCAGCTGGGGAACAAGGAGGCTGCTGCTGCATCTGTGGTTCAGAGGGTCCCAGCTACCATATGCAGCAACCCTTGATGTCACCTACATGGTGCTCATTTTACAACAGGCAAAGAGCAAGAGGCTGCCTATGGAGGCTACCATCAAGGTTCCAGAAGATAGACTGCAAGGCCAGGCAATGTGGACCAGGGTTGGATGTTCTGTGGGTAGCCCCTGAAAGACTGATAGGTGAAGCTTTGAGGGTGTAATCTATGCAGCAATGGATTCCCCACAATGTTGAAGATAGCAGCACCATGAAATGTCTACCACAGGAAGCTTCTAGCAACAAGTGGATCCAGCCCAAGAGGGCCATGTGTGCTGCAATTCACATAGCCATAGAAGCTGATCTACATAAGCCTGTGTGAACCCTAATGATTCCAGATGCTAGATGCTAGATGACATCATATGTGTCAGATGCCTGACTTGAGCCAACAGGGTTTGTTGTTGGTCCAGCAGGATATAGGTCCTGCTTCAGACCAATCTTTCTTCCCATTTTGGAATGGGAATGCTTACTCTGCGTCATTGTATGTTGGAAGTGTGTAATCAGTTTTTTGTTTTGCGGGGTGCCACAGCTAAATTTGCCTTGCATCTTGGTCGAGATTTTGAACTTGAACATTTGAGACTACAAAGATTTGGGAGACTCCTGAAGTTGAACTGAGTGCATTTTGCATTATGAGATGGCCATGGAACTTTGGGGATTAGGAAGAGTGTCATGGTTTGAATCTAAAATGTCCCCCCAAAGCTCATGTGTTTCCACATTTGGTCCACAGGTGGTGGCACTGTATGTGGAAGCTATGGAATGTTGGGAGGCAGGTGCTACTTCTGTGGAAGTGGCTAACTGGGGGCAGGCCTTTGGAGTTTATCCCAGATCTACCATAGTTCTAGTCACTTCTTGAAGTGCTTCTTGAAGCACTGCTTCTTGAAGGCCAAGAAGTCCTCTGCCACCTACCCCATGACCTGCCCTGCTGCCATGCCAGACCCACCCTGATGGACTAAAATCTTCTCACCATAAGCTCCCAATAAATATTTCCTCTCATAAGGTTACTTTGGTCAGGTTCTCTGCCACAGAGATGTACCACCTAACTACTGCAAACACTTAATTGTATTTCATCTTTCATCATTTCTTTTCTTTCATTTTCACTCTACTTTCTTTTTGTTTCAGAGCTTAGTCAGATGTGGAACTTTCTATATTTACCTTCTATCCATCTTCTTTTATTTCCCTCTTCTGTTTAACTGTGCTTTGAGAAACACTCCTAGCTTTATGTTCCAAAATCTCTTTCTTTTCCTTTTTCTTTTTCATCTTTTTTCTTTATCTTCCAAATGATTTTTTTCTAGAGACAAGGTCTCATTATGTTATCCAGCCTGACCTCAAATACCTACTCTCAAGAAATACTCCTTCCTCAGCCTCCTGAGTACGTGGGACTACAGGACCATGCTATTACACTACCCTCAAAGGCCTTTGTTTTGTTTTGTTTTGTTTTGTTGATGGTGGTAGTTTTTTAAGGGTTAAGAATCAAATCTAAGGACTTGTACATCCTAGGCAAGTGCTCTCCCACTGAGCTATATCTCCAGATTCCAGATTTTTTTCTTACAAGCCATCTACCTATTTGTTGATTTTTAAAGTAGTATTCTGGGTTTTCCTAATATTTCATGTTCTCACCAATCTTAAGGAATTAATTAGGGCTATGAAATTTTTATTTCAGAGGGGTTAATTCTGATTTTTGCCTGCAGCCATACCACTGTGGGGTCCAATCCTGTCATATCTCTGAAGCTAAGCAGGGCTGGGCCTGGTTAGTACTTAGATGAGAAAACCCCCTGGGAATACCAGGTGCTGTAGGCCTGGGAGAAGGACCCAGCAACCCACTCCCCCCCCAAAAAAATTAGCCATTGAAAATGCTGCGAATAGCAAAGAAGCACTGACAATAATGTTTCATCTGTTGTACATGCGTAAGGTCCCTATGAGTCAGACATGGACTTGACAGCACCTAACAAAAACAATTCTGGTTTATGCACTGATTTTATTTCCTCTGGGTATCTGCTTTGTATGTTTATTTTGCCTCTCTTTATTTAGAGTAGTTTATTCCTTATGCCTCAAGATCCTTGATTATTAATACATATTAACAATAAAAGTTTTGAATTTATGGTGCTGGAGACAAATATTGAATATACTATGGACTACCAAAAGAACCAAGAGATCTGTCCTGGAAGAAGTGCAACCAGAGTGCTTCTTTTAAGCAAGGATGGCTAGACTGCTTCTTACATATTTTGGACATGTTGTCAGGCAGGACCAATCCCTGGAGAAGGACATCATGTTTGGGAGAGCGGCAAGTCAATGAAACAAAGGATGACCTTCAACTAGATGGACTAACACAGTGGCTACAACAATGGTCTTAAGCATAAAAAAGAACATGTCCCTGGCACAGAGTTTGGGAGTGTTTCATTCTGTTGTATATAGGGGTGTTATGGGTTGTACCTGACTCATCCACACCTAACAGCAACAACAACAACAACAAAATATTTGACAGTGCCTCTCTGCTATTCATAGAGTTTTCAATGGCTAATTGTTTCAGAAGAGGGCTGCTGCATCCTTTTCCCTAGTCTGTCTTAGCCTGGAAGCTCAACTGAAGCTTGTTTACCATGGGTGGCCCTCCTAGTATCTGAGATACCAGTGGCACACCTTTCAGCATCAGAGCTACATGCACTCCCCCATAGCACATCAAGCTGAGAGGCACGTGGTGTGGTACAATGATATGCATGTATGGAAATGTCATAATGAAACTCATTTAAGCTGTACACTAAGTAAATAAAGAACACATATAATTGAACAAAAAAAAACAATAAAAAATTAAAAATCTAAATGGAAGTTTTCTGTATATGATGAGGTATGCCAACTCCCATGTTTCACTTTCAGGCTACTAAGTGGGAACCATGGTTTCACTAGGGGATGTCTAAACATCAATATGTAACAGACTTTCCTCTGAAGCCATTCTATTTTCCAGAGAGGAATTCTCCACTGAAGAGTTTAATAAAGAGACTATTTAAAAGTTATGAAACCAAAGAGAGGTGGGCAGTATCCCCTAATCATCAGAATTAGAAAGCTAGTACCTCCTATAAGCCTGAGACGACAAGAAAGGAAACTATTTTTGCCACCAGGAACAACTATAGCTTCTACTCAATAGAACAGGGTCGCTGCAAAATAAGTAAATAAATAAATAAATAAATAAATAAATAAATACCAGTACTTTGAGGGGAAAAAAGGACCTTGAACTTGGTAAAGTATGTGAAAAAACTTGAAGGAGATTGAAAGTTTGTCTACCTTTAAAAAACCATGTCCATCATTTCGAATCTATATCTATATAAAGAAGATAAGTAAATTTTAAGTATTACATGAAGAGCATCACTATAAGTATATAAATACTATTGACCACAATATATAATATAGTTACATTCATTTGAAATTACTGGTATATTCATTTATATATTTGTATAAACATTAGGAAGCAGCGATCTGTACTCAAATAAATCAAGAAAATATCCTTAACATAGTATAAGGGAGCAATAAAAGCAAAGTATCCTCATTTTTTATTAGAGCACTTTATTATGAAACTTTCATGCATGTACATAAGGTGTTTAGATCACATTTACCCCTTCTCACATGACCCACATTTACCTCTCTTCCCCTCTCATGTTAGTCCCATTCCTAGTCTCTAATAGCCCCCTTTCTATTCTCCTGTCTTTTTATTTTTATTTTTTTGGATTGGCTTGTCTTTTGTAACATAATGATCTAGACAAAACTTGAATTAGTCAGATATTTGTAACTATATGAAGAATCACATTTACTGTAAAGAGAATGTAAACAGCTCTTGATATACAGGTATAGGTATGTGGTAGAAGAGGTTCAAATATCACAAACAGCTCTTCCATGAGTAACTTGGCTTTGCAGAATGCTGAACTCTTGGTAAGTTCTGAACAAGATAAAGTGTAATCTTGTGTCTTACACATTATTTGTGTTCTTGGAAAAGTCAGCACGTAAGAGTAAAATAGCACCAGGTGTGGGGCGCATGCCTGTAATCCCAGCAACTCAGGAAGCATAGGCAGGAGGATCCCAAGTGCCAAGACTAGAGGAGCAGTCTGCCCAATTTAAATTCAGTGAGGCCCTGTCTCAAAAAGTCATAAGGTCCTGGGTTCAACCCCCAGCATCGCAAAAAAAAAAAAAAAAAAAAAAGTAGAATTAGACACCAGACTCAGACAAACATAAACCCTTCACCTATTATCTGCAGTCATATTTTCCCACATATTGTTGTTGTTGTTGTTAGGTGCTGTCAAGTCGTGTCCGATTCATAGCGACCCTTATAGGGTTTTCAATGGCTGATTGTTTTGGGATTGCCTTGGGAGTGGATTGCCACATCCTTCTCCCATTTTTGCAGTGCTGGGAATTGAACTCGGGACCTCAGAGACTGCAGAGTGGTACTCTACCAACTGAGCTAAATCCCAGCCCTTCCCACATATTAACCTCTTGAAATTAGGAAATTCATCCTATAGTGGATGGTTGCTTTTAGTCTTTTTCAACTAGGTAGCCATTAAAGTGAGCAAATTTGTTCCACTTTTCATATTGTCATCCTTCAAAAGAGTTATCTACTTTATAGACATTACATGTGTTGAGTTTAATTGCTATATAAAATATCACGTATTTAACATTGAAATAAATAGTTATTCACAAGCATTAAGCAGAGCAGTGTGGCATCAATTTGAAATTTTAAAAATATCCATTGTTGTAAGAATGACTATTCAGTACTCTTTTCCAAAGGAACATGTAAGTGCTTTGAAGAGTATATTCCTTCATTCAAAAAGAGGACATCATAAACTTATCTTGTCTCACATCGTTGAATAAAAATATGTATAAGGACTGAACACTTCTATTAGGGAGCACTGCCTTAGAGCTTGTTTCAGGCGACATGTGCCAATAAGTGTGCCTTTTTTTTCCCCCTTTGGCAATACTTGGGGTTTGAACCTAAGTCCTCACACATACTTTGCAAGTGCTCTACTACTGAGTTACCCTCCAGCCCATTTTTTTTACTTTTTATGTTTGAGTCAGGATCTTGCTAAGTTATGCACACTGCCTCTGGCCTCAAACTCGAGATCTTCCTGCCTCCATTTTCTGAATTGCTGGGATTACAAGTGTGTGCCACTGCACCCAGCTCAATAAGTGCTTTTCAAAGGATGATTGATCCATGACTAAACTTTTAAGTTTCTCAGTAGGTTCAACACTGCTTGCTCAAACATCGCCCCTTGGTGAAGGATGGATCATTTGATTATTCCTACTTACATCAACTGTGGGTTTTATTTCTCTAATGTAAATTTTTTGTCCTCCATTTAAGAATGCATTGTTTTAGTACCTGAAAGCAAAGCATGATTTGTTATTTTTATTCACTTGATTAATAATTTATCATTACCACACATTGTATTAAACACTGGGAAAGCAATATAATAAAATGAAGTTTATGTAGGCCATGACCTTACTTAGCTTACAATGTCATAGGCAGAAAAGTTTAAAGGCAATAAAAGTAAAATAAGAACTCTAAAAGCAAGAGAGGGTAGAAATAAGATTTATTTGAATTTTTGCCATACTAATTCATTTTGCCAATGACAGATATGTCTTTATTTGGATGCAGGTATCATTGTCACTTCAGTATCCCTAGAGCCTACAATAGAAAAGTCCATCTCTATGAGATTCTTTCAGCTCCGTAGAGAATATGGTTAACAAAATAAATGTGAGTTTGGTGGCTTTGGTTTACATTGATAAGAATAAGAATATTTGAAATAACACATATTGAACTGAAAGTCTTTATATACTCATTTTAAGTCCTAATTTTTGCCTCAAGAGCTTTACAATTGAAATCTCAAAACTGGACCCAGCAGAGGTTCTTGGCAGTGTGCCTTAGTGGGAAATGCAGCAAAACAGGTCTCAAGACTCTCCAAACTGAACACAGAAAGACAACTTATGCTTGCCATCCACTCTGTCAAGCATAATGGAGAGTAGAAGAATGAGTCAAGTTTTTACTTCCTCAACTTAATGAGCAAATTGATGATATAATCCCTGATTGAAATTTTCATTATTACACCCTTCTGAATATATTTTTTTAAAAGTATGTTACTAATATGATTGAATTACAAAAAGAAACTAATTATTTTACAGAGTATGATCATTTGTAAAGTAGTTTTTCTCTTTCTCCTCTTTCTTGCACAGACACACTCAAAACTGCCCCAGGCTTGCACATTTTGAAAAGTAAAAAGTGAACAATGACTAGAAAACAGAAATAGAAATGGACTAATAAGCCCTTTTGTTTAGTCATAGTTGTAGCTAAAGATAGTACCCCAAAGTCACCAAAATCTAGTTTTCATGTTATGATATTTTCATCATTATATTAAAATGTTTCTTTTTACAAAAATGGTAGAAAATAACATAATCAAAACTAAAGTCCTGGGACAAAAGTCATCATAACCTTTCTGTCAATGATCTCAGGCATCTATCTATCTATATATATATTTTTTTTTTTTTTTAATAAAGAGGCAAATCAAGTACTTTAAAAATCTTGAGAAATACATGTCAAACTTTGAGAAGCATCTCAAACTTTGTGAAATAAATCTCTATTATTGTTGGAAATATTCTTGTCTTAAGTAGTTAAATAATTTAATATAATCAATTAAATATTATGAGCCCCTATCATTGGAACACCTTATGGTTTTTATTTTCCCAAATTTCTGATTCATTTCTGGCCAATGAAATGTTTTCAAGCTGCTATCTGAGCTTTAATATTTGACATTTTCCCCCTGTGAACATTTTCCTCAACTTCCCCTGCTCCCCACCCCTGCCAAATGTTTTGTTCCACATTGCTGAGCTGTAAAGATAAGAATTTTACTGTTTGTCAAGGTGTTAACAAGATCATGTACAATAAACCTAACAGATTGCATTTACAGATGAATTGCAGCATCCTGAATATAAACAGGAAAATAGTTGAACTTGAAATCTTCAAAACTCATGAGTGCTACAGTTAAATCTTAATCTTAAAAAAACTAGCATTTTGCTGCTTCTGCCTTTCCATGAGATATTCTCCAATATTGCTATATTGACAAAAATACATTTTCATCCTTTTTAAAATGGCAGTTAAAAACCCTTGCATGTGATAACCTGGCCTCAGAAGCAAAAATCTTGTGACAATATATTTTTTTTCTCTGCCTTACCAATTGACTGGTAAAGTAGGTAACTGAAGGGCTGGGAGTGTATCTAAATGCTATAGCACTTTCCCTAACAGATTCGAAGCCCTGGGTTCCATCCCCTGTACTTCAAAAGAAGCAGGTACCTAGAAATGTGGCTCTGGTTCATATGATTCTTAAAGATATCTGTTTTATTTTTCCATTCCCAGTGTGAAGTGAGCACATTTTGTGAGATAGTTTTGTAGGTGTGGAGTAATAAAGATACTAGAGCTCAGAAGTTTCATTTCACAGGTGAGAAAACCAAAAGCTCCAAGAATAAGCTTATGGCTTAATAATAACAAAACATTCTTGGTTCAAATAACTTCTCATTAAGTTCTAGTACTTTCACATGAATATGCTATCTTAAAACAAAGAGTTTTGGCTTAAATCCGATGGATTAATATCAATATCCTGTAATCCAGACATGCCAAAGAGAAAAAGATGGTCAAGAAAATTGAAGAATATATTTCCCGTCTCTGAAATATAAATAGTGATATATATGTATCACTATTTTAAAGGAATAATTTTTATATCTAAAAAAGTAATTATAAAATTGAGTGGTGAAATCATGGATTTCTTTTATACCTCCTTTCAAACACAAATGTCAAAGTTTGTATGATGAATCGCAGAGCTTAAGACAAAAGGCATTACCTAGGTCAAAAGCTGCATAGAAATGTGAGAAATTATTTTGACTTGCTCCAGTAACAGTATTAAAAGTGGAAAAGCAGCTACAATTGGAGTAACCATCTCATTCAGTTTATAATTCATAATCACACTCCAATATCCAACTTCTACATATGACAAGCAGGTGGGTGAACAGGATAGGATCACCATTCTCACCTCTCTCAAGGTTTTAAGGGTGATATCTATCTCTGTAACTTATCTCCATGAGTAGTATTGCTTTTAATTTACTATCGTGATAGAAGAACCCCACTTAGCCTTTTCCATGATAACAGTCTTTACTATATCAGTAAAAAAAAAAAAAAAACACAAAAACAATGTTGGAAACCTGCCAATTTCTAAGCATATCTATTCCAATTATATGTTAAGAAACTGGAGATATAAGCGCACAGTGGATCTGTGGTGACAATAAGGGTTATTTTGAGTCAAACATTGGCTGCTTTTCCATTCATCTCTTTACTACTACAAACTCTCACTCTGACTGATAGACTGGAGTGACATTTTTGGGTCCTCAGGAATTAACCTTATTTCAGAAACTAAATTTATTAATCCCAGGAAATCTTAGTATTTCTTTTCATCCAGTATGTAATCATCCTATTAAATAGCACTAAGTCCCTTTGGGGAAAGTTTAGTGGAAAACATGCAGTGTACACTGTTGTGCTAAAGAATCTTTCCTCAAGGAGACCTGGTCTTCCCACAAACAAAGTACTTTATTAAACATCATAGGTCTGGAAACTAAGGGAGAGAAAATGGCTTTGCATTATGGAGGCTTTTTGCTATGAGAAACTGCAGATATTTTTGTTTATTTATTTATATTTTTGTTTCATTTATAGATCAAGAAAACCAGAGTTTGGAAGAAACAAGATTGAAATGTCAGTAATGAAAAAGTCTGGAGAAATGTTAATAAATAGACCACTCAGAATGGCACAAAGAGGAAAAGATGTCCATGTCTCAGGTAAATAAATATCCACCCAATGGCATCCACTACAAAAGAAGTGCCCAATAATTAGGTGAATGAAATGGCACATTCAGTAAATGTCAGGCAGCCTCTTTCTCCAGATGCTCTAGAGCTCACTTAATGAGCCTATAAGAAAAGTGGTCATGCTGGCAGGAATAGAGGCTACAGGTGTTACTAACGACATTATTGTTGTTACTGTTAGGTGCTGTCAAGTCAGTTCTGACTCAGAGTGACCCTTCGTGTAATAGAACAAAACACTACCCAACACTATACCATGTTGTTTTTGTTGTTAGGTGCCGTTGAGTCGTGTCCGACTCATAGCGACCCTCATAGGGTTTTCAATGGCAGATTGTTTTGGGATTGCCTTGGGAGTGGGTTGCCATATCCTTCTCCCATTTTTTCGGTACTGGGAATCGAACTCAAGACCTCAGAGACTGCAGAGCGGCGCTCTACCAACTGAGCTAAATCCCAGCCCACACTATACCATACGCATATTTTTTATGTTTGAGCCCACTGTTGTAGCCATTATGTTTCTTCTCATTTTGAGTCATTGCCAAGTCAGCAAATGGAGGTCCTAAGGACTCTATTCCATTCTCATCATTAAGGTAGACTCTATTGTGAGGAGGCAACTCTTCCCCGATCATTTTTTAATTCCTTCCAACCTAAGGAGTTCATTTTCCAGCACTATATTTGACAGTGCTTCTCTGCTATTCATAGGGCTTTAAATAGCTAATTGTTTCAGGAGCAGGCTGCCAGGCCCTTCTCTCTGGCCTGTCTTAGTCTGCAAGCTCAGCTAAAACCTATCTACCATGGGTGGCCTTGCTGGTATCTGAAATATCAATGACATAGCTTTCAGAATCACAACAATGCACAAGCCCTCAGCATAACAAGCTGACAGACACTTGGGAGTATTAACAACATTAACTTATCCTCACTAAAAGGTGACCTGGCTGCCACTACTGTTGAGTGCTGAATTCAACACTAACAGAGGTCAACACTGAATACAACATGCCATATGTCCCTGGGAGAAACAACCTGCTGTCTGGTGGCATGTTGATTATATTGGACCCCCTCTACCATGGAGGGGTAGAGATTCATCCTCCTTAAATAGACAAATGTTCTGGAAATTGATTTCTTTTCCTTGTCCGTAAGGCCTCTGACAACACCATCATCTGTTAGTTTCCATACTTTGTCCACCATCATGGTATTCTGTAAAATATTGCTTCAAAATTATTCTACATTAAAAGGGCAACAGCAATGGCCTAATACCTAAGGAATTTTTAACACTTCATAAAGCATTTTTAACTGGTCACAAAGCATTTTCTATTACCCAGAAGTTGCTGAACAGTAGAAAGATGGATTCGTTTCTTGAAGTTAGCTCCAAAATTGAAAGATTACCTCCTGCTTATCATACTGTTGTTGTTGTTAAGTGCCCTCAAGTCTATTCCAACTCAGAGAGACCCCATGTACAAGAGAACAAAACACTTCCTGACATTGTGCCATGCACATGATTTTTTATTACGTTTAAACCCATCGTTACAGCCACATTGTCAATCCATCTAGTAGGTCTTTCCTTTTTTTTCACTGACCTGCCACTCTCCCAACCATGATGTACTTCTCCAGGGATTGGTCCCTCTGTACAACATGCCCAAAATACGTAAGATGTAGTCTAACCATCTTTGCTACCAAGGAGCACTCTGTTTACACTTCTTCTAGGACAAGATCTATTTGTTCTTTGTGCAGTCCACTGTATATTCAATAGAAGAACATGATCTGGTATTGAAGCAGACTCCCAAAGAAAGATCCCCCTCTCTTCTTAGATAAGCCAATAGTTCCTTCAACACTGTTTGTTCTGTTAATGCACTGTTTGTTCAGCTGAAAGTTGTTTAACTTGTTACAAATAATGTGGGTCTAAATTACATTGGTTTCTTACAAATTACTTAGTAAATTCTACTATTAACAGAGCTGTTTCAGTTTAATAGAACTGCTTACTGCATACACTGTATATCTTTGTTCCACCCTGGACGAATTTTAGTCCCCCCCTTCACTTTCTGTAAGTTGTGAGAGATAACCAACTACCTAACCACCCTCTACCCACTTCTGTAAACTTATTTTGTCTGTTCTCATACTACTATCACTTTTGTAATCCCTCCCTCCTCAGGGACCCTGTAGGAGGTCCATGCTTCCTTTGTGTGGGACTATCTTTGGAAAGGATTTCACTGGGCCACATATACATAAAACATTTCTGAACTTGCCTATGGTCTCTCCATCCTCATTTGTCCCCTAACAGTATCTTCTAGCCCTTATTCAGAATACATGGTCCAACAATCAAGGAATGGAAGTGAAGTACATCTTCTCCCTTTTTTCTTCTTTTCTTTCTTTTTTTTTTTTTTTTTTTTTTTTTTTTGTCAGTGCTGAAGGTCAAACTACAGCCTTGTGCATGCTAGGCAAATACTCTACCACTGAGTTACAGTCCCACCCTCTTCTCACTATTATATCTAATAAACCACACAGAGACATTTTGTTCCCCATCCTCACAACAACACTGGATCCAGTGATGAAGCCGAGGCTTCCACCTGACTATTTGGTATGCCATATGTTACTGAAGGAACAGGCTAAAAGAAAATACTCTATGGCTAAAGAAATGGAGCTTAATTACCAAGGGCAAATTGAGTTTCTCCTAGACTTCATTTCTTAGACCTTTTCTCTTTGCTAATTTTAATGTGTATCCCTTCTCTTTAATACACTATAACCATGAGCATCACATTTCTTTGGGTCCTGTGAGTCCTAGTGAATCATCAAGCTTGAGTATGATACTGGAGACCATTGACTCAATTCCCCCTTTCAATATTGATTAGATATGGTGCAGTGAGCGTTTATCCCTACAGTGTCTATTGCTGTGTAAGGTGTGAATTTATATTTTATTCTTTAAGTATCTTATGGGATATGGTTTTTCTTTCCTGATAGTTTTGTAGATGGACTTTATATTTTTATGGAATCATAGAGAGTTTCCTTCTATTTCTAGTCTGCTAAAAGTTTCATAATTGAGTGTTCGATTTTATCATTTCTTCTTCACCTAATGGATAAATCTGAGGATCTAGCCCTTTGAAGGTTGTATTAGTAAACTGTTACAGTGATAATGTATCAAAAAGGTTATTCCCAGATAAATATATTCAAACAATGTTCTGTTTAAGTTTACACATTTGTAGGGACACTTGAATGTCTCTTCCAAACTCAGCTAGGTTTGACTCCTAAATGTGGAATTAATTAATGTCTGCTCCACATGTCTCTCTCTTTTTTATGTATTTATTTTTTGTACCAGCAGATAACACATAATCTTTTCATGGCACTGAGTAGCACAAAAAGGCCAAAGGAAATACACAGTGCATTTGGAATAGAAACTGGACATATCTTTACTCTGTGTATATCCTAGGGGCCAAAGCCACATATTCAACAGGGCATGAAAATACTCTATTTTGAGATACCACAAAATCCATGTCAGGAGGAATGGATATAAGGAAAGGTGTCAAGCTGGGAACAATAATGTAATGAATAAAAAAACTTTAAGCTATAAGTCACATTTCGAACTCACTCGAATGTCTTATTTATTAGTCTAGTAAACAAAACTCAAGTTCATTAACAAACAATAACAGTCAAAACATCTACAATCACCACCATCACCTTTTTCACCCTTTAACTGTGTACTTAGTGAATATGTTTTAATTATTATGATACATTTTTAGGATTCTGTGTTCTACTGAAGAAAATTCTTCAGGATATGTGGCCCACTGTATTACCAAACATAAATATTATACATTTTCTTCTCACAGAATATGGAATCTTTCATTTTCTTTATTTTTTTTAATAGGGTCTCACTAAAGTACACATTGGGAGAAGGGCCTGGCAACCCCCTCCCAAAAAAAATCAATCTGCCATTGAAAACCCTATGAACAGCAGAGAAGCACTGACAATAGTGTTTCCCCTGTTGTACAGAGGGTCACTATAAGTCAGATACCGACTTGACAGCACCTAACAACAACAACAACAACAAATTACACAGACTACCTCTGGTCTTGAACTTGCAATCCTCCTGCCTCTGCCTCCCAAGTGACTAGGATTACAGTTGTGTGTGACTGCACCTAGCTGAATCCTTCATTTTCTACATTCATTTTCAGGATTCATTTTTTAAAACTAAACTATAGCTCTGTTATTAGTGCTTTTAAAAGGTATAAGGATTAGTAGATCCTGTCTGTCTTTCTCTAACAATATCTTTTTAAATCCTTATTGAACCCAGGGCTTTGCACAGGTTTTGCAAGTGCTCTACCACTGGGCTGCACCTCTAACCCATTTTTTTAACTTTTTATTTTGAGTCAGTAGCTCACTAAGTTACACAGGCTGTCTCTGTCCTTGAAGTCTTGATCCTCCTACCTCAGCCTCCTGAGTCACTGGGATTACAGTTGCCACCATACCCGGCTTTGGCAACATTTTTATTGTGGCCTCACTTAATTTATAGATTGTTGTTGTTAGGTGCCGTCGAGTCGGTATCTGACTCATAGCGACCCTCATAGGGTTTTCAATGGCTGACTGTTTCGGGATTGCCTTGGGAGTGGATTGCCAGGTCCTTCTCCCATCTTGCGGTGCTGAGAATTGAACTCAGGTCCTCAGAGACTGTAGCGCAGTACTCTACCAACTGAGCTAAATCCCAGCCCCCAATTTATAGATTAGCCAAGCATATAATTCTAATGGAAAGAGGCTTTTTTTCCCATTAGTCCTTTACAGATGGCTTTTTATTATATTCAAGTACACTTTACCTTTATTCTTTACCTTTCCTGTCCTGTTGGTTTTAAGATATTTTTCTTCTTTGATATTCTCTACTTTCATAATAGCCTAGAATTTTCTAAAATTAATGACAGGCACAAACTAAAGATCCAGAAAGATCAGAGAACTCTAAGCAGAATATGTTCAAAAGTACATACTCCTAAATATATCATATTCACACTACAGAAAAATAAGGACAAAGAAAATTTTTGAAAGAACTCAGAGAGAAAAATCACCTAACTTATAGAGGAATGGGCATAAGAAATACAACAGATTTCTCTTCAAAATCATACAATCAAGAAGAGTAGAATGAAATATTTAGCAGGTTGAAAACAAATCACCAACCTAGGATACTGAATCCAGCAACAGGGTCCTTCAACCGTGAAGAAAGAGACAGACTTTCTTAAAGAAGCAAAAATCAAGAAAATTTATCAACAGTAGACATACCTTGCAAAAACTTTTAAAAGTTCTTTAGAGATAATGAAAACAACCTATACAGATCAACATTTGTAGCTATATAAAGAAATAAAGAACATTAGATAAGAAATAAATGGAGATAAAATTGTTAATTGATCTAATAGTTTGCTAAAAATAATGAGAGTAACAGTATATTCAGTGATTATAGCTTATGGACAAATTAAATGAATGATAGCTGTGTTATAAGGGATAGGAGGGTATAGGACATACACTGACCAAAAAGCACTACAATGTTATTTGAAGATAAATTTAGCTTAGTTATAAATATATCCTATAACGTACATGCTTACAGAGGAAAGAATAATATTAAATGATCAATTAAAATCAGAAATTGAAAGAAAAGAGTGGAACACAAAACCAACAAAGAGCAACAGCAAAAAATAATATAGTATGTACTAAACCAACGACATTGCTAACCACTTTAAATGAGTTAAAAGACAGACTGTAAGAGTGAATTAAAAGAATAAGACGTAGCCATGTTCTGTCTAAAAGAAACATATTTTAGCTGTAAACGATGGCTTGCTGCTGTTTAGGTGCCAGTGAGTCATATCTGACTCATACCTGTATTTCCAGATATTCAGGAAGCTGAGGTAGGAGGATTCAGCTTCAAGACTAGAGGCAGCCTGTGCAACTTAACAAGACCTTGTACCAACATTTTAAAAAACAATTTTTAAGAAAACTAGTAGTGCATCTTAGAGGTAAAGCCCTTACTTTGCACATGTGAATCAATCCTGTCTGGTTTAAACTCCCTAGTACCACCAAAAAAAAAAAAAAAAAGGAAAGAAACATACTTTAAATATAAAGGTATAGATTGAAAAGTAAGAATGGAGTAAGATATTGCATCCTAAACACTAATCCAGAAAATTTGGGATAATTATATTAATTTCAGACAAAAACAGACTTCAGAGAAATGAAAAATGTGAAGGATAAGAAGGGACCTTAAATAATGATAAAGGGTCAGTTCTTCAAAGCACATGACAATGTTTAATGTGTATGCAGAGAACAACAAAGCTTCAGAATACATGAAGCAAAAGATAATAGAACTACAAGAAGAAATAGATGAGTGTAGCATTTCATCTGAATTTCCACATCTATCCATCAGTAGTTAACAAATATAGCATGTAGAAAATCAGTATGAATTTAGTTAAACTAAACAACACCATCCATCAACTGAATCTAATTGACATTTATGGACTACTTCATCCAACAAAAGTAGAAAACACATTCTTCTCAGCTCATGTGGAACATTTACCACTATTGACCACATCCTAGACCATAAATTGTACTTTAAAAAAATTAAGAAGGAAAGTAAAGTAAATTTGCATAATTTTTCTAGAAAGTATGTATCTTATTGCACATGTTTCTAGTTGCAAGCATGTATATTCTAAGGAAAAATGTATACTGTACTTAATAATCACTTATACTAAATTTAAGGAAGAAAAAATTAGTTATATATTTATCTGTTGAAATATACAGATAATCTACTAAAAAACTATACCTGTGAATGGAGAAATATTTTATTTTTGTGTTGTATCTACTAACTGACACTTATTAAACAAAAACAGGGGAAGGGAGCATGTTGTGGTTTGGATATGAGGTACCTCCTAAAGTGCTCCTGTGTTGAAGGTTTGGTCCCAGCTGGTGTCCTTAAGTCTGAGCAGCAACAGTGAAGGCAAGAGTGATGAAAAGCTAAACTGTTTGTGGCTCACACAAAACAAACCTATGAACTTGTGCAGAAACAGAACAAAAGCCCTATAAATTTCACCACAGAAGACAGATGCAAGGAAGCAAACCACCTGCTAACTATGGGCAGGACCAGTGTAAATAGCGGTAAATAGTTACTTTCACTTTGACATTATTTCACATCTCCAGGTCAGTGTAAGCAACCAATTGCCTTGAAAACACCACTATAAAAGAAGCCATGACATACAACTGAAATGCTGAGTCTTTCTTAAGCAGTCTGCTCCATGGCCAGTCTGGCAGTGGCTGTCTTCTTCAACCTCTTTCCTATCCTCCTTTTTCTTTCTTTCAGTAAAGCTCAATTTTCTGACTCCAATTGCTCTCCATGTTTCCTCATACCACATCAAGTCATGTTAAAATCCTCTTAACAAAGACACAAGGACAGAGACAAAGCCCTAACAGTGTCACCATTGAGGGGTGATTGTATCATAAGGACATTAACTTCATCAATGGATTAAATAATTGATGAGTTCATGGCGAATGGGCTGTTAGGAGGTGGGGCTGAGTTGGAGGAAGTAGGTCACTGGTGGAGTGCGCCTTTGAAAGGTATATCTTGTCCCTGGCCTCCCTTCTGCCTTCTCTCTTCTCTCTTCTTCTACTTCTCCTTCTCCTCCTTTCTTCCTTTTTCTTCCTTCTTTTCTTTCTTCTCCCTTCTCTCTTTCTCTCTTTCCTTCTTCTTCTTCTTCTTCTTCTTCTTCTTCTTCTTCTTCTTCTTCTTCTTCTTCTTCTTCTTTGTTTCTTCTTCTTCATTCCTCCTCCTCCTCCTTCTTCCTCCCCCTCCTCCTCCTTCTTCTTCCTCCCCCTCCCCCTTCTTCTTCTTCTCCGTTTCTTCTTCTTCTTCCTCCTCCTCCCCCGCCTCCTCCTTCTCCTCCTCCTCTTCCTTCTTCTTCTTCTTCTTCTTCTTCTTCTTCTTCTTCTTCTTCTTCTTCTTCTTCCTCTTCTTCTTCTTCTTTTCTCTCTCTCTCTCCCCCTCTCTCCCTCTCTCCCTTTCTCTCTCTTTCCACCCCCTCTTCCTCGCTGTCATAAACTGAGCATCTTTCCTCTGCCACATCTTTCTGCCATCATGCTTCTGCCTTGCC
>VMDO01022193.1:0-33950 GCA_007922755.1 Pedetes capensis
ATATAAGTTGGAAAGGATGAAATCTTATTATCTGTGTTTGCAGATGATATGATTCTGTACATAGAAAAACCTAAATACCTCATCTTATGTTAAAACAGTATAAGAAAAGAGAAATGAATTCAGCAAAGTATCAGGATTCAAAATTAGCATACAAATATCTGTAGCTTTTCTATATACCACTAACGAGCTTGCATACAAAGAAATCACTAAGGTGATTCCATTCAAGTAGTTAAAAAATAATTAAATACCTAGGAATAAACTAAGGAAGATAAAGACCTTGACACTGAAGAATAGGAAATGAATGATATTGAAGAAGATACTAAAATGTAGAAAGACCTTCCATATTCATGGATCAAAAGATCAATACTGTTAAAAAAATCCACACTACCCAAACTGATCTCTAGATTCAATGACATCTCCATGAAAATACCAATGATATTCTTCACAGAACTGTAAAAAAAAAAAAAATCCTAAAATTGAGGTGGAAGCAATAAAATACCCAAGATAGCCAAACCTGAGATAGTCTTAATTTTTTTTTAATTTAAAAAAAGAACAAAGGTGGAGATATCACAGTAACTTATTTGAAGACATGACACAGAGCCACAGTACCTAAAATAATACAATGTTGGAATAAAACAACAACAACAAAAGAGACAAATGGAACAGAATAGAGAACACAGAAATACATTCAGACATTACACCTGCCTGATTTCTGACAATATGGCAAAAGCAAACATTGGAAAAAACACAGTCTCTTCAACAATTGCAGCTGGAAAAATTGCATATCCATATATAGAAGAATGAAACTAGGTCCCTATCTCTTATCCTGTACAAAAATCAACTCAAAATGGAAGATCTTATTGTAAAACCTGAACCTTTCTAGAACACAACATACGGGAAACTTCAAACTATTGGTACAGGAAATGATGTTGTGGATGGAACTCAAAAAGCACAGGCGAGAAAAGCAAAAATTAACAAATGGTATCACAACTAAACTGAAACATTTCTGCGTGGCAAAGGAAACGAGAAAATGTGGAAGCAACATGAAGAATGAGAGAAAACATTTGCCAGCTATTCTGACACAGGATTAATTGTGGGGCTTCGCCCTGCTGCTGGACTCGTTCTGGCCATGAGCGGGAACCAGCCACCAAAGACCTGTCATCTGGTGAGGGGGAGCTGAGCACCCAAGAGCTGTGCTGCCTGGAAAGAAGGCTTTTGCCCATGGCTGCTCTTAGAAGCCTTAAGAAAGTCAGGCTCAGAGGCTTATGCCCATGGAGGCTCCTTGCTTCTTTCTTCCCAGTGAAGATGCTGACTACAAGTGCTCTGCTCCAACAATTCTTTATTGTTTCCTTGTCTGTCCCGGTCAATGGAATGGACACAGACTGCTCCATGTACCACCCTTATATACTCTCCAGGGGCTAGCTGGGGACCAATCAGAGGCAGTCACCCCATACGGGTTTTGGCCAATCAGGGGGGATATGCAAATTTGTTTTTTGTAAAAGTAGCCAATCAGGAGCCATTCAGGGGTTTGGAAACAGCCAATTGGTGTTGAGGGGTCTGAGGCAAGGGATTGGATGCCAGCGCCATCTTGGGGAGCTCGATGACCCTGAGTTCCTGGATGTAGGGCAAAGGTGATTGCCTGGGGAACAAGCCTCAAGCCTCCACAGAGGCCTAGATAGGCACCAGGGCAAATTGCCTCTCTAGGCAGTTCCCTACAATTAATGTCCAGGATTATAAACAATTAAAAAACTTAGTAACAATAAAAATCCAATTAAAAGATGTGTACATTATTTGAAGATATTTCTCAAAGAAGAAACACAAGAGGCTAGTAACTACATAAAAATGCTCAATATCATTAGCTACCAAGGAAATGCAAATCAAAACTACAAAAATTCTATAGCACCCCATTTAGAATGGCTATGGATAGAAAAACAACACTCAAGTGTTAGCAAGGATGTAAAGAAAGAGCAACACCTATAAATTGTTACTAGGAATGTCCATTAGTCAAACCAGTGCGAAGATTTCTCAAAAAACTAAGAATAGTATTGACACATAATCCAGCTATCCCACTCATGCATATATACAAACAAAATGAAGTCAAAAGAGATATAGTACTATATCCATGCTGAATCTATTATTTTTCACATGAGCCAAGAGATGCAATCAACATAGGTGTCCAAAATAGATGAATGAATTGTCATTGGTACGTGCTATCAAGTCTGACTCATAGTGACCCTATGTACAACAGAATGAAACACTCCCTGATGCTGTGCTAGGCAAATGATCTTACTATGTGTAACCCCATTGTTTCAGCCATTGTCAGTCCATCTAATTGAGCATCTTCCTTTTTTTCCTTGAGCTGCCTTCTCCTAAACATCATGTTCTTCTCCAAGGGTTGGTCCCTTCTGACAACATGTCCAAAATACATAAGACAGAATCTATTCTTCCTTCCAAGGAGTACTTTGGTTGCACTTCTTCTATGATTGATCTGTTGGGTCTTTTAGTACTCCATGGTATATTCAATATTTGTCTCCAGTACCATAATTCAAAAGCATCAATTCTCCTTTCTTATTCAATGTCCAAATTTCATAACTATATGTTGTGACTGAAAATACTATGGTATGAGTCAGGTACACTTTTGTCTTCAATGTGATGTATTTACTTTTCAACACTCTAAAGAGGTCTTTTGCAACAGCTTTTCCCAATGCAGTGTATCTTTTGATTTCTTGACTGTTGCTTTCATGGGTGATGGTAGAACAAAGTAAAGCAAAATCTTGGACAACCTCAATGTCTTCTCCACTTACAATGATGTTGTTTACTAATTCAGTTGTAAGGATTTTTATTTTATTGACATTGAAGCACAACCCATAATGAAGGCTATGTTCTTTATCTTCATCAGTAAATGTTGCAAATCCTCATTTCCAGCCAGCAGAATAGTGTTATCTGTATTACTGTAGATGGTAAAGAGACTTATTTCAATCATGAGGGTGTGGTCTTCTTCATAAAGTCTAGCTTCTTGGATTATTTGATCAGCATAGAGATTGAAGAGGTATGGAGAAAGGACACATCCCTGATGCACACCTTTAAAAGAGGAAGTGTTTCCTTGTTCTGCTTGAACAATTGCCTCCTCATCCATGTACAGACTCATCTTGACCTTTGGTATTCCCATTCTTTGCAATGTTATCCCTAATTTATTATGGACCACATAGTCAAATGTATTTTCATAGTCAATAAAATATAAATAGACATCTTATTGGTATTCTCTGCTTTTGGCTAATATCCGTCTGACATCAGCAATGATGAATCAGCTTGATTTCCTGGCAGTTTATGCCTACAAACTGCTGCAATCCCTTTTGAATGATCTTTTTGCTTGTGTGTGATATTAGTGATATTGTTCAATAGTTTCCATATTCAGTTGGATCCCTTTTTTTGCGTACAGGAACAAATATGGATCTCTTCCAGTCAGTTGGCAGGTAGCTATTTTCCAAATCTGCTGGCATGAACAAGTTAGGACCCCCAGTGCTGTATGTGTTGAAATACCTCTATTGGTATTACATCAATTCCTGGAGTTGTGTGTTTTGCTGAGTGCTTTAAGGTAGCTTCCACTTTACCCTTCAGTACCATTGCTTCCTCTTCATGTGCAACCTCTTGAAATGGTGGGTCACCACTTCTTTTTGGTATTATGACTCTATGTATTCCTTCCATCTTGTTTGGATGTTTCCAAAATTGTTTAATACTTTCCCTATAGAACCCTTCACTATTACCACTCAAGGCTTGAACTGCACATGTCATTATAATTGTCTTTGTTTTCTTGAGCCATCCTTTGAAATCCTGTGTTTAGTTCTTTAACTTCATCAAGTCTTCCTTTTACTTTAGATGCTCAATATTCACGAGATATGTATTTTTTTCCTGTCTTTTAAATAACCTTTTGCTTTCCTCACAAATGATGTCTTTGATGTGATGTCATAACTCCTCTGGTCTTGCATCATTAGTGTCTAATGGATTAAACCTATTCTTGAGGTTGTCTGTGAACTCAGGTGGGATATACTCGTGGTCATATCTTTAATCTCAGACACTTGTTCTAATTTTCTTTAGTATCAATTTAAACCTCTGTATGTGCAGTATGATGGTGTGATCCACAATCAGCACTTGGCCTTGTGCTGACTTTTGATATTGAGTTATTCCTGCATCTCTTTCCACAAAAGTAGTAAATTTGATTCCTGTATGTTCCATCTGGTGAATTCCATGTGTATACTCACAGTTTATGCTAATGAAAAAAGCACATTTTCAATGAAAAGATAATTGGTCTAACAAAATTCTATTAAGCAAACACCAGTATCATTTCTGTCACCAAGACCATATTTTGTGATGACTGAACCTTCTTTGTTTCCAAATTTTGCATTCCAGTCACCACATATGATTGAATTCAGTTGACAGGAGCTTGTAAAAATCTTCTCTATCTTCATCTGTGGCCTTAATGGTGGGTGTGTAAAACTGAGTGATAGTCATATTAAGTGGACTTCCTAGTAGGCATAGGGATATTATTCTATCACTGGCAGCACTGTACTTCAGGACAGATCTTAAGATGACTGTTTTGATGATGAATGCAATCCCATTTCTGTTTAATCTGTCATTTTTGGCATAGTAACCCATAAGATTATCTGACTCAGAATGCCCCACAAGAGTCCATTTTGCTTCACTGTTGCCTAGACTGTCAATGTTGATGTGGTCCATTTTCCTTGATGATTTCTATTTCTCCTCAATTCATACTATGCACTTTCCATGTTGCAATTATTAGTGGATGTTTATAGCTGTTCTATCATATTCTCAGTCATGCCTCCTCAGCAAATGGAAGTCCCTAGTAGTTGATTCTACACTGGGGAGGCAACTCACTGAGTGTCTTCCAACCTGGAGGGCTCATTTTCTGGCACTATCATTGTTGTTAGGTGCTATTGACTTGTATCTTTTGGCACTATATATGACAGGGTTTCTCTGCTATTCCTAGGGTTTTCAGTGTTTAATTGTTTTGGTAGTGGGCTGTAAGGTTCTTCTCCCTAGTCTGTCTTGGTCTGGAAGCTTAGCTGAAACTTACCCACTATGGGTGACCCTGTTGGTATCTGTAATACTGGTGGCATAGCTTTCATCATCACAGCAACATGGAAGCTCCCACAGTACAGAAAACTGACAGGCATGTGGGGAACATATGTACATATACACACACATACATATACATATGTATACATATACATATGTATGTATACATCTATCTATCTATATATATATATATATGCATATATATATATATATACACACACACACACACACATTCCCCACGTGTCAGTTTTCTGTATATATATATACATATATACACAAAATGAAGTACTATTCAGTTATAAAGGATAAAATTCTGTAACTTGCAGAAACATGGGTAGAACCAGAGATTATTTTATTAATCAAAATAAGCCAGATACAGAAACCAAAGTACTGCATCAACTCAGGTGCAGATAGCAGCTTCAAGATGAATATACCAGTGCCACTCAAATCTGAGATTCCTTTTGGATTCATTTAAGTAGTTGTTACCCAAATTATTTCTTCATTTAATTATTCCTCATTTTGTAAGGTGATATTTTACTTTTAGAGCAAGGAAGGGTATATCTAGTTGAGACTAGCTTCTCTGGTGACAAAAAAAATGTTGTGGGCCCCATGAAAACATTTCAAATTATTTAACATTTAAGTAATTTAACATTTAGCTGATAAAGGCAGACACCTTTATCAGGGCAGTCTCAAGATTATAGGCTGCACAGTATTCTTAGCAAATATCTGTATACGAATTGTCACAAAGTCACAAGTTGCACACTGATATTTATTTCTCAAAAGGTGCCTATGAAGCAGATGACTGCAGAGGGTTCCTTTATTTCCCTTCTTACTGGTTAGCAACCCCTATTTTTGAATTAGGTACAGTGGTGCACATCTGTAATCCCAGTGACTTGGGAGGCTGACGCAGCAACATTGTGAGTTGCAGGTTAAAGAAAGCCTACGTAACTTAGGAAGACCTTACCTGAAAAATAAGTAATGAAGAAGATAAAGGCAAAACTCAGTTGTGGAGTTCTTGCCTAGCATGTGTGAAGCCCTGAGTTCAATCCCTAAGACAAATCAAGTTTGGGAGTATAGCTCAGTGGTAGAGTATTTGGCTAGCACCTGGAAGACACTGAGTTCAATCCACAGAATCAGAAGGGTAAAGGGAGAGTGAGGGAGGGGAAAAGAGGGATCAAAATAATTTATAAACACTTGAAATATTTGAACTAGTATGAAAAATATTCCAATCACAAAATGCGCAGGAGCAAAAGGCATCAGTGGAGAGAATTCTACCAAATATAGAATTTGAAAATACTTGTAGAAAATCTGACAGGGAATAACTTCCAAATACATCTTTTGAAGACTCTCAAATTGATTCATTTCAAATTGCCTAGATATTAACACCACGCAAAGTAATAAGATCAAAAGTATAGATCAATTTAAGTTAATAAATATTTACACAAATTCTTTAATAAAATACAAGAAAAAAGAATTCAACAGTGCTTTAAAAGGAACATATGCTATTATCAAATTATCTGGGACATATTCCTAGAATGAAAGGTTGCATCAACACATGAACACCAATCAGTGTAATTGATTTTTACTAGAAAAAATGAAGTAGAAAGGGGATAAATAACCATCTCAATTTATATAGAACAAAAGTGTTCAGTAGCATTTAACCCTACTTCATGTTTCCTCTGTTGTACAGAGGGTCGCTATGAGTCGGATACCGACTCGACGGCACCTAACAACAACAACAACAACATGTTAAAAACAACAATTAATGAATTAAAGTTATATGGAAATATTCAACATAATAAAAGTTACATATACTCAATAGTGAAAGATTAAAACTTAGTCATTTCTCTAAAATCAAGAGCAAGACAAAGATCCTTGCTCTCATATTTGTATTCATTATGATAATGAAAGTCTTAGCTGGACCAAATAAGTTAGAAAAAGGACTAAAAGACATCCAAATTAGGAAAGAACAAATAAAAATCTCTTAACAGATGACTGATCTTTTATGTAGACGATCTTTTAATAGATGATCTTTTATGCAGAAATTCTAAAGATCCTACACACACACACACACACACACACAAAAACTGAACTATTAAATGAATTTAGCAAAGATAAAGGACATGAAAGAAACATCCAAAAACCAGTTGGATTTCTGTAAAGTAATAATGACATATACAAAAATGAAATTAACCAAACAATTCCATTTAGTTAACTATCAAAACAACAACTTACCTAATATCTAAAACAAAGACATAGATGACTTGTATAATGAAGCTACAAAGCATTGATTAAAGGCAATAAATGTATACATAAGTGAAAAGACATCTTGAAATCATATACTGGAAGACTATTATTGTGCTGTTAATATCTCAAGAGGATCAATAGTACAATGCAATCTTTCAATGGCACTTTTGCAGATGCAAAAAAAATTCATCCTAAAATTAATATGGAATCTGAAAGGCAAATGCATACCCAAACAATCTGGATAAAAACAAATAAACAAACTTAGAATTCTCACTCTTTGGTATTAAAAACAATGCAAAGTTATAATCATCAAAATGGTGTGGCAGCGGTATAAAGACAAACACAAAACTTATCTGATTAAAGAGCCAAGAAACAGTTTGAAATGAATGATAGTAAGAAGAACACATAATGAAGAAAAGATTGTCAATTTAACAAATGCTGTTGAAAAATGTGGATATCAACATGCAAACTAATGAAGTCAGACATTTATGACAATGAAACATAGAGGGATCTATCAATATGTTAGGTCTGGCAGTTTTACCCTATTGGCCAAATTCCTTATTTTCTATTTGATCTTTGTAGGTGTTCTATTCATCTACAAATGTATTGAAGTGCACCAGTATTGTAAGATTACATAATTATTTCTTTATCATGTAAAGTACATTTTCTGTACTTTGGCTGTTCTTTTTGTTGTTGTTGTTGTTAGGTGCCATCGAGTCGGTATCTGACTCATAGCGACCCTCTGTACAACAGGGGAAACACTATTGTCAGTGCTTCTCTGCTCTTCATAGGGTTTTCAATGGCAGATTGATTTTTGGGAGGGGGTTGCCAGGTCCTTCTCCCAAGCCTACAGCTTCTGGTGTTCCCAGGCGGTCTCCCATCCAGGTACTAACCAGGCCTGACCCTGCTTAGCTTCCGAGACCTGACAGGATCGGATGCCACAGGGCTATGGCTGCAGGCTGGCTGTTCTTTAGTGACAATGTATTAATGGTTGTTATATTCTTAAAGAATTAGATATTTTATCAATGTATTATATGTTTTATTCTTAAGTTAACATCTGTTTTTATATTAGTATAATGATTCCAGCTCTTTCATTACTATTTGTATGAATTTTCACCTTGTTATAATTTTCATAGAATATCTTTTTTATCTTTCACCTTCAAAATATTTCTCTTTGATATCAAGAAAAACTTTTGGGGATATAATGTTGAGTGTGTGTGTATGTGTATGTGTTTTTGTGTGCATTTGTTTACCTCTTCTTCCATCTTTATCATTTAGCCACTTTTCCAATTGGATGGAGAGTTTAACCCATTTCTACAGAAAGTAATCTTAAATAATAACTTTGTTATTTTGCTTTTGTATATGTCTCACACTTTATTCATCACTTACTGAATTATTTTCCTTTTGTGTATATTTGTAATTATTTTCATAATGATTACCATCTAACATCCTAAATTTTTAACATTCTACCTGGGTCAAATGGGTCAAGAGAGAGACAGAGACAGAGGGAGGGAGGGAGGCAAAGAGGGAGACACAGACAGACAGACAGACAGACAGACAGAGATCCCTACTGCTCCTCAAATTGCTGCTAAGCAAGACAATCAGTCTCTCCTACACTCTCCAAAGCCTAAGCCCCCTTGCCTAGAGGCCTTTTTCAGAATTTCTATACATAAACCTTCCTCTAAACCTGTATACTGCCCTCTTCCTGAAAGTATTATTGGACACAGGGCCAATTATAAGCCAACAGAAGGTATTTTATCTTTCCAACATGTTCCAAATTGAGAAGGAACTCTAGTTTATGAGCATATACTTTTCAATACCTCCAATTTGTACAACTGGAAGGCATTTTTAGAACAAGGAATATGTCTGAGGGCATATCCATGATGATTTATTACTCCTAAGAGTATCTTTACAACCCACAACCCTAAATATACAGGTATCCATATTCTCCTGCCTGACGCATTATAGGAATATGCTCCTCAAAGGGATGCAAGAAGCTGGTAAACCTCCAGTTAATTATAATAAACAAAAGGAAGTCAGCAAAGGCCAGATGAGAATCATTCAGCATTTATGCAAAAGTTAAGGGAACATTTTCAAAAATATACACCTTAGGACTCTGGAAAGAACAGTAGCCAGATAATCTTGGAGATCAACTTTACATGTCAGAGTGCTCCTGATATCCAAAGAAAACTCCAAAAATTGGCTGTAATTGGAGCATGATAAGAAGTGTACTCATCCTGAAATGTCTCCCTCTATGAATATGTATAGTTTTCTTGAATAAAACTTCAAACTTTTCTTTATTTGGAGAGAAGTCCATTTTGAGGAACTATACACAGAGGTCCAGAAGCTAATTCATCTCAGTTGGTAGAGAATGATTTTAAGGTTTTTAACAATAGAGATGTGGAGGATAGGGAGATAAGGAGGAGAAAGAAGAGAAGAAGTATAAAAAGTAAGCTTCTTTATTGGCAGTTGCCATCTAGTTCCTTTCAGGTACCCTGGGAGTAAAAAAGAAGTCATTTTGAGTGAGTGTCCCATAGACCCTACTGTGGGGCCCATCAGTCACCAGTAAAGCTGAGTGTGAACCAGTGGACAGTCTGTAGGAGGAACACTGGAAATTGGAATGCCCAAACTGTCCTCAGAGAGGGAAGGTAAGGGACCTACCTGATTCCTTCAGTTCCCTATTACAGAAGATGAAAACTGGCAAAGCCTTAGCCCTTCTCAACACCAGCAATAAAGAAATTAAACATGGAAAGGAGATATTTAGGCTGCTTTAAGCAGTAAGTAACCTAGGCAAGAAGTAGTGGTACATTATAGGGGACATCAGAAGGGAGACTCAGAAATTATAGGAGCAAACCTACATTGCAGCTGATCATGTGATCTCATCTGGAGAAACCCTTCAGTTTTCAGTGATTCCCTCCCTGCCTCTTCATAATTTTGCACTCTCCTACACGAGGGAAGACATGCAGGAAGAAGGGCAAATTTCTAGATGTCTCCCATCACAGAAGGGTAGATGGTGGACAAACAGAGAAAGGTATGGTTACCAGAAAAGTGGCCTATGAAATTATCAAAGTTGTGCATATTTCAACAAATTATGGGAAAGAAATTCTGTACAACTTGTTCCTTGGAGTCATAAGGACACAAAGATTAGAGGAAATCATAGCTATCCCAACAGAACAGTGTGTGAATTGCCAGCACTATAATATACATATAAGACCATCTATATTTCCATTAGAAATGTAGCATCAGCCAGAGGCATGCTTCCTGGAGAAGATGAAAAAGTGGATTTTACAATCATTCTAGTTATCCTGGGAATGTTCAAACACATTTCATTTCTTTTGATACTTTTACTAGGAAGGTGGCAGAGGGCTTTTCCTGGTAAGACAGAAAAAGCCAGAAAAGTTAATTAAGGGCCTTTTTGTGGTACTTGGGTGTTGAACCTTAGGCTTCATAAATGCTTTGCAAGCACTCTACCCCTGGGCTGCAAATCCACTGTATTTTTTTACTTTTTAGTTTGAGACAGAGTCTCTCTAATATATGTAGGCTTCCTCAAGCCTTGATTCTGTAATCCTCCTGCCTTAGTCTTTTGAGTCACTGGGATTAAAGATGTATGCCCATGCACCCTGCTAGCCAAGGATTTTAAAAGAAATAATCCTTATATCTGATTTATCCTAATCTATCCAAAGTGACAACATACCTGCTTTTGTTGCAAAGATAGCATGTGGGATTTTTCAGATGTTTGATATACAAAAGAAGTTGCATGCTGCACAAAGGCCCCAGTCATCTGGAAAAACTAAAAGAGCCAATTGTATGCTTAAAGGTACATTGGTCAAATTGTGTCAAGAAGGTCATGAAAATTGGATAAAACTTTTGCACATTTTTCTGATCAATATCAGAACTTATACCACACTCTAATGTGGAAATTGAATTGGGAATAAAATGGGTAATCAATCCAGGGAAGGTGATGTCAGACTTTTCTAGGTATGCAAACTTAAAGCTTCCATCTCCTACATGGCTAAGACTTTAGTCATTATGAAGCAGAGAATTTAGTATATTTAAAAGCTTGAATGTCAGTGTTGCCTCAGGACCAGTTTAATCCAATCCAAACAGGAATTTCTCTAATTCTACTCACTCTTCTCTGAAATTACAAGGTATAACTTTCTGTATTCACTGTACTAGAGTAAAGACAGGACAAGAACCAAAAGACTCAAAAGAGCCCCTTACTGCTTATTCCTGTGAATCCAGACAAGGGTTCAGAGTAAAGCAAAAGAAAGTCAATAGATAAATACATTATGACAATAACAGAAACTTTTGTCATACTATTTTGACTGGTCTGTTTGCTTAAACTGTATGTTGGGAGATACCCTCCAAAGATTATTAGGCAATTCTGTTGTTGCCCTGGAAACTAATTGGTATAATTCCTCTTTAAAGGATACTCACCTCTAGGTCCTACCAGTAACTAATTTTATCATAATTTCTAAGTGTCATGAGATATGTGGCCCTCTGAGCTAATTTACCACATAAGAGTATCATTCAGGACCCCATGCAACCTGCACTTGTTTTTTCTTGACTCCTTCTCAGAGGAGCTTAAGTTTTACTACATCATTTAAGGTTGTAAACTGTCCAAATCCTCCTGTTACCCTAAACAACAGGGTATTTGGACTATGCTTTCCAGTCATGATGATTCAGCTATATTATGTACAAAGAAAAGGTAACATTTTCCCATCCCTCTCTTCTAGAACTATTTAGATAAAAACTAACAAGAGAATTGCTGTATCCTCCCATTTGCTTAGGTCATGAAAAAACATTTGGGATGCACAGAGTCCAGAGTCCCTTTATTATGAGTCTACAAAGTCTTATAAAATATCTCTGGGCCCTATGAATTCCAAACAAAAACTCAGTTTCTACCAGTTAATGCTCCTTAGTTTAATCTTATCTAAGACTTACTCTGAGCCTCAGACTTCAATTTATGCAACTATTTGTGGGTCTTATATGCTCTATCAAGACATGTGTATGGGGACTCAGGAGGAGTCTCATTGACTTATGCATCCCTAGACAGCTAGAGAATTTGGAATCTTCTTATTGGGGCACTTAGACATACCCTTCTATCTCTGGCCCCAGCAATATAAACAATTGAACAGCTCACTAAAATTATTCTTAAGAGTCAAGGGAGAGCTCTTTATTTGCCTGGGTACCAGAAAGATAAATTCTATTATACTTTGGCAGAACACTTTGTCCTGGTGGGAAGCTGTTGTTGTTGTTGTTGTTGTTTCCTATAAAAACTTCTTAATTTATTTTTAAAAAATTGTGCTGTTAAGCCTTTTACAGGGCAACAAGCTATGTGAAAAGTACAAAACTTTTTGCCAGATGTAATATTGAGAGTGTTTTTGACATAGTTCACCGGTTTATCATCTGGATCAGTATATACTGTGCAACAGGCAAGGCTAGAATCCATGAACCAAGCTGCAAAGATCTCAAGCTAAATAAGGTGGAAAGATTTTGGAGAAACAAAATGAGGAAATTCTTTTCTATCCAATGTATACTCTTCAGACTAATGCACTCTTTCTATCAAGACTTCTAAACTGTTAAAGTTTTCCAAACAAGCATTTAAACTTCATTACACAGAAGAGCAACAAGAATGGTATCCCACCAGACAAAAAGCAGGAGGGAAAAAATATATATACTGAGTTCAATGGGTAAGCCTGAATGTAGCACAGTTCTTCACAACCATTGGGGGATAATTCAACATGGTGTCCAATAACATTCTAACGACTTCCTTCATCTCAGCTGGTTACTATGAAGCAAGGTGTAAATGTTTGGCCCAAATCGGGCTTCAGAAATAGTTCTTTTCACGACGAGCATGTCTGTCTAGCCATCAATCGTGTTGTTCTTGTTAGGTGCCATCGAGTTAGTATCCAACTCATAGCGACTGTCATAGGGTTTTCAATGGCTAACTGTTTTCGGGATTGCCTTGGGAGTGGATTGCCAGATCCTTCTCCCATTTTTGTGGTGTAGGGAATTGAACTCAGGACCTCAGAGACTGCAGCACAGCACTCTACCAACTGAGCTAAATCCCAGCCCCCTGATGGGAAGTAGGGGCACTTAAATACATGACTAGAAACCTATCACCTTGGAGAAAATAGTTCAGGAAACTGCTTGAGCTATTTCTGCTCATTAAAAAGAGCTAACATAGTTATTGATAACCATATTGTCTTAGACTATATTCTTACTGAGCAGGGGGGGATTTGCATTATTGCAAATACTTCTTATTGTGTTTACATTAACATTTCTAAAGTTGAAACCCACTTGAAAAGTTTCAAGGAAATGCATCTTGGCTTGAATAAATACCCCAGAGACATCAAGAACGAGAGATTCTCAGGAATGTACTTTTGCATTCCCTAATGGAATACATTAGGGAATACTCTACATCTTTAGGCTACTGAGACAGAGAATGTTAATTTTACTGATTTTATTCACAACATATGTCATAACTACATATGCTTTAATGTGTTGCAGTAAAACAGTTACCAAAGGAACTCAAGTTGTGATGTTGCAGTCCCCCTAGTGATCCCAGGACTTATTCTAGCATCAAGAGAATTTTCCTCCTCTTACCAGGGAGATATAGTGCCCCACTTAGCAAGGAGTAGTGTCAGAAAATAACCTGCCTATAGCTCCCCTCAAGAATGAGGAGTGCCTGTATGGGGACATGGAGCCCTGGGGTGGGGGCACTTTCCCAGACTCCTACAACAAAGACCTTTCTCTTTTACCTTTTTTTCTCCAGTCAGCAGAAAGGAGTCTATTTAGCAGCAGCATTGTCCACAGTCTTGCCTCTGCCAGGATCCTGGGATCTTTCTAGATCCAAGCTATTTCATGGCTGAAGGAGGTGATAAGGCAAGTAGAACCACCAGTTTGCGGCAACAGGAACAGAGACAGACAAAGTCTGGCAGAGACCTGTGGTGCAGACCTCAGAGGCTAGAAAATTTTCCTGCCCATCACTCTTACAAAATGCAGGTGACATGAATTCAGAGTCATGCCTGTTTGCTATCTTTCCTTCTTCAGCAATGAGGTTAATCAAGCATGTCCAGTAGTTTTATATCTTAGATTGAGCATGAATATTATAGTTTCCTTGAATAAAACTTCAAACTTTTCTTTATTTAGAGAGAACCCCATTTTGAGGAACCATACACAGAGGTCTCCACTTGCTAGCCATAAATCCTTTTTCTCTCTTTATGTTTTGGTTATAATTACACTGACAAAGATCAAAATGATTGTTTAGTTACACTGCTTCCCCTAGGGCAATGGTCTTTCACTATTTTTCCTTGTTCCTTTGTGAAAGATGACTTTGTTATCTCAATTATTAACAACAGGGTTAACTATTCTTGAGAAAACAAACAAAAAGACATGAACCATAACTTTCTAATCAGTAATTTTTCTTTGGTTGTATAGAACCCAGAACATTGTGTAACCTACAGATAACTGATGCCTGAGCATCAGAAAAGCAAACCATCCAAAATTACCTTGAAATTTGTAGCTACCCTGGCACCTTCCCGTCTATGATGCTACCTTAAAACTCCCTATAAGGGCCTTGTGACTGCAACCTTTACTAAGTAAGATGATCTTTGTTGACAGTAGCCCCCATTTTTGGTTTGTGGACTTCCCAAAATTAAAGATCTCATAATCCCTTTTCCTGTCCCCAACAACTTGTCTTCAAGGCACCGCCCATTTCAAGTAGTGAGGAACAAACTTGTTGGATTTGTGGTTCAATGTCATTGGGGACTCAAACTTAACACAAATGTCTAGGACACAGCATGCCAGTTTACTATTTCCCTTCTTCACTCTCCTCCATCTCAGTGGCAAGTTTACTTTGTTCTTTTCCACTCTAGTCCAAGGATAGCCATGTGTAAAATAGGAAGGGAGAGTTGTAGAGGGTATATGCAATCTGCTCCTTGGACTAAAGTTTTCTAAAGAATCTAAGGATTCTAGCTGGTTCCCAGACCAATTGCTGGGAGTGGTTTCCTCTGCTTCTCCTTAGGTAGCTAACTTACCCAGAGTCCCTATGATCTTCACACACATACACATGTACACATCCCTCAGATACTTGTACTTTCAGCTAAACCATGTGGTCAACTTCTCTGTAAAACAAGTCTAGATAGGCCCAACCTGACAGAAGCCAGGGCAGAAAAAAGGCCACATGAGTGTGTGGAGAGTGAGCTAATGTAAAATCTGAGGGACATTGGAAGCAGAGAAACAGTGTAATTTAGTAAGAATTTTCTAATCTCAGATTTTCTGCAGTCACAGTCATTGTTTCCTTGGTATTCCTCCTATGGTGGGTTCTGTAGCATTAGATAAAGCTGGACAGATTCAGTATAGGGTTCACTGTACTCCCTTCCTTCCCTCAGTGATTCCCCTTTGTTTGGGTTTTATCTGCTTGCTAGGCTCTTAGAAAGCTTACATAAACTATCCTAAGGTAGATTACAGTGAAGAAGAGGAGATCTGGATGTCTAGACCCTCTTGCAAGAACAAAATACAGGTGAAAAGAAAGGTCCCAAGATCAGATTCACTTTTTCCAGATAATTAGGTGTCCAGAAACAAATTGTTTTCTCCTCTATCAATGCATAAAATACACTGTGCTCTTTGTTTGTTTGTTTTTAATAGTTCTTATATACTCAAGTGGCAACAGTAAGATTTAGTAGAACTTATAAAAGCTGGAGTTTAGTGCAAGGCCATTATAAGGCACTTCCTCAATGAATTAACATAGTTCTTGTGGGACTTTGCTTATTTCTCCCTAGAAACTTGAGATCAAAGAAATGAGCCCTCCTCCTCTTTAGCTTTTTATCACACAATGTGATCTCTTCTTTTCACAATGCTCTCACCACTATAATGCCATCTGCCATGAGGTCCTTACATGAACCCAGTGCATGCTGGCACCATGCCTTTGAACCTCAAAACTGTGTGTTTAAAAAAAAATCTATGTGTTATTTATATATAACCAACCTCAGGTATTTTGTTATGGCACTGGGAAATGGACTAAAGCAAAGTGTTAGCTTTCTTTAATGTTAGTTCAATCTGAATAAGCTCCTTTCTTGTCTCGCTTAAGTTAATAGCTTTGCCTACAACACAAAAGTTGGCTTTTTCTTAACTTAATGGTTACTTTGTCTAGATAGTCAATATTACTAAAATAGTTTCTGTAATTGAGGTTGACCACTGTTTTTTTTTTTTATTTAATTAGAAATACCAGGGAAACACAAAAGGCAGTGAGCAGACTGTAATACAGTGGAATAGAAGTTCCTAATGCAGGATGGTCTAAAAGGAAGGCAAGTTGTTCTGAATGTCATCATACTTCCATTTGGTCTCTAATTTCTGAGCCCTCTGGTTGCTCCTTACAAGTCTGCTATTGGTTTTCCTCTGTTATGAGATGCTGGCTTAATTTCTATGCTTATTTCTTTTCTCCTGTCAGCTAAGTCTGCACTCAATCACCCAATGTATATTCTGGGAACTTACTTGACTGGAAAGGCTGATTTGGTTGGATTGAATTCTCTTGCCTCTGTGTACCCAGTGAAGAAACTGGACTCTGACTCCAACACAGGCTTACTTAGCTGGGAAATGGGTCAAGGGACCCTGACACTGAACAGGCTGGTAAACCCTAGCAAATCTTTTATTGAAGCCTGTTAAAGGGGTTTGTGCTTACTTATTTGTTGTTAGGTGCTGTGGAGTCAGTATCTAACTCATAGGGACCCTATGTACAACAGGAGAAACAGTATTATTATTGCTTCTCTACTATTCATAGGGTTTTCAGTGGTGGATTGATTTTGGGGAGTGAGTTTCTGGGTCCTTCTCCCAAGCTGACAGCACATAGTGTTCCCAGGTGGTCTCTCATCCAAGTACTAACCAGGCTTGACCCTGCTTAGTTTCTGAGATTTGATGGGATCAGCCCCCACAGTGGTATGGCTACAGGCTTACCCATATATGAGTCATGCCTAAATGTATCTTGTTACAATTAAAAGGGAGGATAAAGCTAAGTAGTCTCTTTTGGGTTATACCAATCATCTCATTCTCCCTTTCTATGGGCAAATATTGCTAGTGAAGCCAAGAACCCAGTTATAAGGGAGATGGGGAGGAAGCAGAGATAATCCAAAAACGTTCACTAATTCTCTGAAGTTCCTGACCTCACCTTCCTCTTCTGATAGGCAAAGGTCTCCAAAACCAAGGAAACAGGCTATTAAAAATTTAAAACTATAGTGTTTTGATTTTTCTTGATAAAGTAGCTTAATATCACTATTTTCCCCAAAATACATATTGATAAAAGTATTCTACATCAGCAACTGTAACTAGGCTAGATGTGGGAAAAGGTAAGTCCTAAAATAATGTGGCAACCTCAGAACATAATAGCTCACCCAAAACTCTGCATATATGTTTGCACAAAGCTCTATGGGAACACAAAATTCCTGGTAAAATCAGAAAGATAAGACATAGCTTATAGTTTAGGAAACAATTATTTTTCATTAACCTTTATTTTGACTTAATACTATGCACTGTATTAGCTATGCTTAGTATACCTCTATTGCTTATAGGAAATTTATAAATCTGTGGTGTTGTCATTTTTTTCTTTTCTTTTCTTTTCTTTTTCTTTTTTTTACTTTTATTGTGAATATAGCCCAATGAACATACTTTTAGCATGTCTAGAAGCTTGGAAGTGCCCCCTGATATTGGCATTTTGGCAGCTGCATGCATAGTGCTTAGTATCAGCAGTAGTACTACCACTCTTGCTATTGTTCTTAGGTGTTATGAAGTCAGATTCAACTCATTAAAACCCTCATAGAGTTTTCATTGGATGATTGTTTCAGGATTATTTGGGAGTTGATTGCCCATCCTTCTCCCATTTTTGTGGGCCTAGGGATCAAACTGAGGGCCTCCAAGAGTGGAGAGCAGTGTTCTACCAACTGAGACAAACCCCTGCCCCACCACTCTTGCCGCTGCTGCTGCTGCTACTACTACTACTACTACTACTATTACTACTACTACTACTACTACTACTACTACTACTGCTATTGCTACTACTAGTAAGGATAATAAAAAGTTTGAGGCCCAAATTCTTCTTCCTAAGTAATACTAAAGTACTCTCTAAAACATAGCTGGAAAAATTAATTTCAAAAGTTAATTAAATTATGTCAGGGTGGGGGAATTTTTGTGCTTGCATCAAAGATTATGTTTGTGATCTGATTTTGACTTTTACCTTAGAGCTATTTCACAATTGTGTAAACTATAGACAGTATTAGCAGTGAAAATTAATCCTTCTGCATAGGTATACAAGTTCTGTCCAGCATACCATAAAATATCCTACATTAATTTGTTGTATTTGTTTCAATATTTTCTTATTCCATAGAAATTGGTGTTTCCTTGACTTCTCTTTGAACAAGTTATAACATATTCCTGGTTCTCTCATTTTGAGTTAAATAAAATATTTAACATGTTTATTTTAATATCTAAATGATGGTCTTTTTTGAATATTGTTTCTTTTTAATAAGGATACATTTTCCCTTTTAAAGTAAAGGAAATAGGCACTGGCTTTAGAAGACCCTACCAAGATAAGGTAGCAATTCCCTTCTTTAACATTGTTGTTATTGTTAGGTTCCATCCAGTCAATAGAACTAACACTGGTATGCCCACACTAGGTCAGTGCTTTTCTGCTGTTCATATGGTTTTCAATGGTGAACTATGATTTCCGTGGTTCATATTCAAGCATTGGATTTCCTTCCCTTCCATCTACTTTTTCTTTCTCACTATGGTCGGGCAGCTAAGGGAATCTGGCCATAACAAGTCTTTGTCATTGTAATGTGCACACACACAAGCACATGTACAGACTCATACCAAGACACAATCTAGCTACTTAGGCAGCCAAGGTACCTGATAGCTTTTAGGACTTACATCTACCACCTCCAGGCTCCCTTCTTGAGGATATTTAAAGAAAATTTAATTAGTATATGATACAATGAGTTTCATTGTGGAATACGATTACATCATGGACTTTCCTCTTGTTCTCTCAATCATTACCCACCCCATACTGTTCCCAGGCCTCTCAATACCCCTCTTCACTTCAGACATATCTCCTTATACTTTCCAACAAGTCAGATACCACTCAAGGGTATATACACATACATCCATCCATACATACATACATACACACGTTATATGTGTGTGTATATATTGTTGTTGTTAGGTGCCGTCGAGTCGGTATCCGACTCATAGCGACCCTCATAGGGTTTTCAATGGCTGACTGCTTCGGGATTGCCTTGGGAGTGGATTGCCAAGTCCTTCTCCCATTTTGAGGTGCTGGGAATTGAACTCAGGACCTCAAAGACTGCAGAGCAGCGCTCTACCAACTGAGCTAAATCCCAGCCCGTGTGTATATATAGGCTACTATATATATATGTACATATATATGCATATTATATATCTATATATCTATATACCTGTATCTACGTCCGATTCCATCAGATCTTGGAAGCTAAGCAGGGTCAGGCCTTGTTAATACTTGGATGGGAGACCACCTGGGAACACAAGATACTCTGAGCTTGGTAGAAGAACCTAGCAACCCATTTCCAAAAATCAATCCATCATTGAAAACTATGAATAGCAGAGAAGCACTGACAATAGTGTATTGCCTGTTGTACATAGGATTACTATGCATTGGACACTGACTTGATGGCACCTAACAACAATGTGTGTGTGTACATATATATGTATGTGTGTGTGTGTGTGTGTGAGAGAGAGAGAGAGAGAGAGAGAGAGAGAGAGAGAGAGAGAGAGAGGGAGGGAGGGAGGCATAGCTAGCTAGCTAGGTAGATAGATTCCTGTATGTAAGAGAGAACAAGTGATATTTTTCTTAGTCTGGGTTATTTCACTTAAAATGATGATCTCCATTTCCATTCTTTTTCCTGCAAATGACATAATTTCAATCTTCTTTACAGATGTATAAAATTCCATTGTGTGTATATATAACATTTTTAAAACTCCATTCATCTCTTGATGGACATATGGGCTGACTTTATATCTTAGCTATTGTGAACACTGTTGCAATAAACATGGACATGAAAGTGACTCTGTGTTATGACTTGTCTTCCTTTGGGTATGTACCCAGGAATGGTATATCTCATTCATAGATAGTTCTAGTTTTAGTTTTCTGAGGAACCTCCATATTGATTTCCATAAGGGCTGTATTAGTTTTCAGTCCTACCAGCAGAGTACAAAAGTTCCTTTTCCCCACATCCTCACCTGCAATTTGTTTGTTCTATTCATGTTAGTTATTCTAACTAGGGTAAGATAGAATATAAGTATAGTTTTGATTTGCTTTTTTTTCTTGCAGTACTGGGGGTTGAATCTGGGCCTTGCACTTGAATGCTTTGCTGAGCTGCACCCCCAGCCCATTTTTTTACTTTTTGAGACAGGGTCTCACTAAGTTATGCAGACTGCCTCTGGTCTTGAACTTGTGATCCTCCTGCCTCTTCCTCCTGAGCTGATTTGCATTTTCTTGATGGCTAAATATGTTGAACATTTTTTTCACATACTGATTGCCAATTTTTACTTTTGATAACTACCTGTTCAATTCAATTGCCCAGTTATTGATCAGATCACTTTTTGTTACTTAAAATTTTTGAGTTCTTTATATATTCTAGATATTAATTCCCTGTCACATGGATAGATGGCAAAGATCATGTTCCATTCTGTTGGCTCTTTACTCAATCATTTCCTATATATGCAGAAGCTTTTTAGTATCATGCAATGCCAGTTGTTAATTTTTGCTACTCTTTCCTGGGCTATTCAAAGTGTTTTTTCCTATGCCTATAGCTTGAAGTCACCTGGTGCTATAGGCTTGGGAGAAGGACCCAGCAATCCACTCCCCAAAAAACAATCAGCCATTGAAAACACTATGAATAGCAGAGAAGCACTAGCAATAGTGTTTCCCTATTATACACACGGTCTGCAGTTGTAGCCCTGTGGCATCCAATCCCGTCAGATCTCGGAAGCTAAGCAGGGTCAGGCCTGGTTAGTACCTGGATGGGAGACCGCCTGGGAACACCAGAAGCTGAAGGCTGGGAGAAGGACCTGGCAACCCCCTCCCAAAAATCAATCTGCCATTGAAAACCCTATGAACAGCAGAGAAGCACTGACAATAGTGTTTCCCCTGTTGTACAGAGGGTCGCTATGAGTCGGATACCGACTCGATGGCACCTAACAACAACAACAACATTATACAGAGAGTCTCTATGAGCCAGACACCAACCTAAGACCATCTAACAGCAACAACATAATTTGAAGTGTTTTCCCTACATTTTCCTCTAGTAGTTTCAAAGTTTCCAGTTTTACATTGAGATTTTCATCCATTTTGAATTAATTTTTATAAGGGTGAAAGATAGGAGTCTGGTTTCATGTTCAACACATGGATACTCAGTTTTAAGAGCTCCATTTATTGGAAAGGCAGTATTTTTCTCCAATGTATATTTTTCATCTTTGTCAAAACCAAGTGGCTGTAGCTACCTGGGTTTAGTTCTGGGTTATTCATTCTTTTTCTCTTTTGTGCCAGAACCAGGCTGTTTTTGCCATTATGGCCCTGTTATATAATTTGAAGTCAGGTATTCTGGTTCCTACTGCACTGATTTTTCTACTCAGCTTTTGGAGGTTGAGATAGGAAGATTACAAGTTTAAGGTCACCTTGGGCTACACAGTGAATTCTAGGACAGCCTGGGCTACCCAGCAAGATCCTACTGAGATAGAAGAGGTGGACCCATCTCTTTTTAGGTTTCTGGGTATGAATGATTGTTAATATACTGCTAAAATCAATATTAGAGGTAATAATTCCTGTTTTTTCATTCTTACTGTAAATACTCCTGCTGCATATTTTCATACAAGCACAGATATTGGTGGATGGGGTGATCTGACTTCCAAATTTGCAGCTGACAGATTCTCCCTTATACCAGCACTAATTCAATAGATGCCATAAGGAACCCATATGACAGTTGCTGCTGCAGCACAACTACAGCTCCTGAAAATACAACTTCATCACAGCTATCACAAACAGTTTGTAGTTTTCATGAGGCTTATTGCTATCACAATCCTCTAAACTCTAGATGACTGCAGGCCAGAAGAGGAGCATGTTCTTTGGTGCCTCAGCAGAAAAGCTACTGTGATTAGTATGGAAAGTACTATGCTGTGATTGCTCAAAACACACACCTGCATTTGCATGAGAAGTTTCTGTGATGGTACAAATTCCCTTTATCTGCTATATAGGAAGTTCCTCAGCTCACATAGTGAGGTGGAGAGGAGACACCCTTCCATGCAGACCCTGATGTTCCATCATTAGGACCAATAAAAGGCTTCTTTCAAGTGGTCTTTTAATAGGGTGGCTGGCCTGATAACATAAAAATAGAAGCAACAGTGACAGAAGAACAGCAATCAGGGACAGCAGACAGAGTTGAGCTGCACAGCAGCTAGATACTAAATTGCAGATCAGTAAAGCAAGTGTCTGCTTGATAGCTGAAGATGAGGTTGTAAGACCAGCCACTGGCAGCAGCAGCAGATGAGGAAGAACAGAGGAGGGGTGGGATGTCTTTCCCCTGAAGAGCAGCAGTAGTGCCAGGAGTCATAGCAATGAGGCAACTGAACAGCTTGACAGGGCAACCAAGGCAGGATGAAGAGGGATGGAAAAGAAATATAAAAGTTGATAATGAGCCAGAAAAGAGAAACTCAGGCCCTGGTCACCAAAAGAATTCCTGAGAGCTGTTGAGTCTTTAGGACCAAGGATCTCAGATACTCTAGATCTAGTAGCTGTAATCCTGGCCATTGTCTGGAACTAAGGAAACCTAATACCTAGTCCTGCCTGAAAGTTGTAATATTAGCTGTTGTCAAGGGTTAAGGAATCTTGACACATCAGCCCATCTGGAAGCTGCAACATCAGTCCTTGTGGAGGCCTGAGGAATCTTAACCTCTTTGGCCTACATAAAAGCTGTAGTACTTATGGGCTTAGGAGACCTAGACTTCTAGGTCTCCACAGAAGCTTTAATGCTTGAAGGGGCTGAATCTTGACCTCCCTGGTCTAAATAAGAGTGATTAGAAATAAAATGTACCACTTGTGGTGGTTGGTCCTGTCTACCATCACTGCTTTCTTCAATTAAACACTCAGAGATACTGATGCTGCCAAACACTAGCACTTGATAAGTTTCTCCTTGCCTACCTATAATTTCTATTCAGGTAGAGCAAAAGAACACCAGCCAGCTGACTGGTGACACTGTCTCAAAAAAACCCAAATGAGAAATGTAATTTGAACTGATATAAAAGAAACTCCTGAGGTTTACGATATTAGGTTTTTATAGGAATCCTTTTATACTAAATTCCTAAGAGGATTTGCAAAAAGGCTGATTCCTTTGTTTAAGTCATTAAATAATTGCTTTTCCTAGTAAAAAGAAGGTCAAACATTGATAAGGTGAAATAAAATGATCAGGACATGTTTTCAAAGTATTTGCACACATTCTATGTTTTGGTCCTCAGAACAACATGAGGCAGGAAAACAGTATTATTCCCATTTCAAAGACTAGGAGATGAAAATCCCCAGATAAATTTCAAGAAGCTCTTATACCTTATTGAACTGGGGTTAGAAACAAGATATAAACCTTCTTCTTTCTCCAATTCACTCTATAGGTCAGTATCATTTAGTAAATACTACATCTTTTTCTGCTTGTAGCTGATCCCATCAGATCTTGGAAGCTAAGCAGGGTTAGGCCTGGTTAGTACTTGGATGGGAGACTACCTGGGATCACCAGATACTGTAGGCTTGGGAGAAGGACCTGGCAACCAACTCCCCAAAAACCAATCAACTATTGAAAATCCTATGAACAACAGAAAGTAACAATACTGTTTTGCCTGTTGTACATAGGGTTGCTATGACTCAAACACCAACTCTATGGCACCTAACAACAAAAACATCTTTTTCTAGGGCTACAGTTTAGCATAATTGGTAGAGTACCACTCTGTGGTCTCTGAGGCCCTGGGTTTGATCGCCACAACTATAAAAATGGGAGAAGGATGTGGCAGTCCACCCCTGAAACAATTCTAAGACTATTAGCCATCAAAAACCCTACGAGAGTCACTACAAATTTGACAGAATTAAAGAGCACCTAACAACAACAACAACAACAACAACAACAACAACGTTTTCTGGGAGTTTTTTGACTGAGACCCTACCTACACTCTTAGCTAAACACAACCCAGGTCAGCATTGTGGGATTGAACTTCAGTCTACAGTCCAGGTTGAAGCATCATGCATCGTGAAGTCCTAGTTGTTGTTGTTAGGTGCTGTTGAGACGTGTGACTCATGGTGGCCCTATATACAACCAGAATACAACAATCCCTGACACTGTGCCATGCCCATCACTATGTCAGTGCTTCTCTCCTATTCACAGGTTTTTAATGGCTGATTGTTTTGGAAATGGATAGGAGATACCACATCCTCTCCTATTTTTTTGATGCTAGAGGGATTGAATCCAGGGCCTTACAGAATATTGAGCAGCACTTAAACAACTGAGCTAAACCCAAGCCATATACTGACAAGTATTTTCATGGATAGTTCAATTTTGTACATTGTCCCATGCATTTATTCTTAGTTCTGTAGACTAAAGAGCCATCACACCATGAGGAATTTTTTAAAAATCTATTAATTATTAGCCTGCAACTGTACTACTGTGGTATCCAATCCCATTAGATCTCAGAAGCTAAGCAGGGTCAGGCTTGGTTAGTACTTGGTTGGGAGTCCATCTGTGAACACTAGGTAGTACAGGCTTGGGAAAAGGACCCAACAACCCACTCCACCCAAAAAAATTGGCCATTGGAAACTCTATGAATAGCAGAGAAGCACTAACAATACTGTTTTGTCTGTTGTGTTCAGGGTCACTATGAGTCAAACACTGACTTGATGGCACCTAACAAAAACAATAAGATTGCAGTACATACCTAGACTTCTGTGTTACAGAAAAACTGTGGATTACAATTTGAGGGACAAAGGAGTCTTTGTCAACATGGGTATATCTGTGGCTCAGCTCTGCCATCTCTAGAACAGACTTCCCTCTATTGATCCTGTGGAAATCCATCTTTTCAGGATGATATTTAGGAATGATTATGGTAGTGGTTAATGTAGATAGGATATGAATTTGTCCATCCTTACCTCTGTGTATATTAGTAGGTTTTCTACACTTTAAGTAAGCTTCGAGGGGCTAGGAGTAACCATTCACCATCTTCACTAATTACGAAGCACCTTCAGGAAAAAAAAAAGATTAAATTCTAATCAGTACCTGTTTTGAATAAAAGAGTATGACACTATTGACAAGGGACTATAAAGGCATTCTCAGAGGAAATTTCTTGTTATAGCCTTTCATTTTCCTAAGTTTCCATAACATAGCCCTTTTGTGTGAGGCTAATCAGTGGCATGGGGATATGGTAGACAAATTCAGGATTACTTCCTTCCAGCAGTTTGCATGTGGGGAGGGAAATATTATAGGCCATTTCCCATCTTCTTTGAAACCACACATGTGTGTGTCCATATACACATAGTAGTTGAGTACATAGTAACAAAGCAAGATTAATCAAGCTAGAATCAGCTATACCACCTAAACTGAAGATTCACAGTTCTGTTTTGAATCCTCAGTCTTTGAGGAGTGCAAATAGAGGCTGAGCCTCTGTGAGTCTGGCCTTGCCCAGTCCAGAAATGAGGAGATACATGGGTCCCCAACTCTCTGGCTACTAGCCATGAGGACTTCCCAAGTTATCTGACCAGACTGATGGTTGAAAATTTTCTGGTACCTTTCCATCAGTAGGAGCTACAGGAATTTCCTTTATAAATCAAAGTCTAAATATGCAGCTATGTGGTTTCTTATATTGGTTGCATTATTTTCCATTGGAAAATTAGGCCTGAGTTATATGACCCAAAATGTTCCCCCAACATTCCTCAGTGTTCTCATATCACTGCATAAGCAGCACAATTGGTTACATACAATCTAAAATGGGAAAGTAATGCTGTATTTGCAAAATAGGATTCTGTATATAGAAAATGCAAAAGAACATAAACTCACTTTGGAATGCACACCCATATCCACATACATTCACATACCATGTCTGTCAAATCTAATAAATTCTGCAAAGTTGAAGTAAACAAAATCAGCACATAGAAAGTTGTATTTTTATAAATTATTAATGAAAAATCCAAAAATGAGGAAAACATTCAATGTAAATTTTCAGAAATAATGAAATAAATTAAAATTTAAAATTTATACATAAATACTGAAAAAAAAAACACTGAAATTAAAGGTCTTTAAAACATGAAAAGTCATGTGTTGTTGATCAACTAAAAAGCCAGTAATATTCCCCAAAGTAATTTTTATCTCCAAAACAATCCCTATAAAAATCTCATTTGTCTTTTTTGTTTATTTACTATATTTTGCTTTTCAAGAAATGCATAGTTGGTCTTAAAATCCAAACAGAAATACAAAGGACACAGAAATGCAAGTCAACCTTTAAAACAAAGTTAACAGTTTGTTCAGTGGCACATTCCTATAATTCCAGTGACTCACAAGGCTATGGCAAGAAGATTTCAAATGGAAGGGCAGAGGCAGTTGAAGTAAAACAGCAAGACTCTGTCTCAAAATGAATAAATAGAAAAGGATCTGGTGGTGAGGCACTCCTAGAATGTATGAGGTCCTGATTTCAACTCTTGAATTTATAAAAAACAAAAATAAAGACTGAAGTTAAAAAACTTAAACTTTACAATTTCAAAGTCCAATACAAACCCTACAATAATAAAAACAATGTAATATTATCATATGCATAGGTATATAGATCAATGTGGTGAAAGCTGGAGTCCAGGAATAAACTCTTATATCTATGCTGAGATGATTTTCAATAAAGGTGCTAAGACCATTAAATACAGAAAAGAACAGTTCTTATACAAATGGTGCTTAGATAACTGGATATTAACAACCAAAAGAATGAAGTTGGATCCTAACACACACCATATAGAAATATTTAATATCATGGTTCAAAGATACAATTTAAAAGCTAAGACTCTAAAACTTTTAGAAAAATAGTGCTATATGAGCATGACCTAGGATTTGACAATGGTTTCTAAAATATTTCAACAGTACAAGGGAAAAAGAAAAAAATAGATAAAATTCATCAAAATTGAAAACTTTTATGAGGCAAAGGCTACCAGGAGGAAAGTGAAAATGTAATTTAAGGAATAAAGCTATGTGTAAATAGTGTGTCAACTGATTTGTATTAGAATGTATAAACAACTCATATCATGTAGTTTTATTACATCTCAATAAAACACAAATAGCTCCTCCTTTTAATTTTGTAGTTCTTGGGTGTTGAACACAGGGCTTTGGAAATGTTAGGCAAGTACCCCAAGCAATACCCTTAATTTTTTTTTTGTTTGCTTTGAGGGAAGGCCTTGCCAAGTTGTACAGAATATGTGATCTTTCTGCCTCAAGGTCCAGAGTCAATGTGATTATTAGCATGAACCAAGGGTGACTGGGCTAAAATAACCTAATTTTAAAACAGCAAAATAATTTAGTAGGCATTTTCTCAAACAAGATACACAATGGGCAACAGGTATATAAAAAGATCCTCAATATAACTAATTCCTTTTGAAATGCAAATCAAAATGACAATAAAGATACAATTATGACTTCCCAATTAAAATAATAATTAACTTATAATTTTATCCCCATCAGAATGGCTGTAATGAAAAGAAGAGATAATAAGTATTTATAAGGACATACACAGAAATCTGGATCCTCGTATTTTGCTAATGGGAATATAAAATGATGCAGTTGCTACAAGTAAACAAACAATTATCATATGATCCATATGACCCATAAAATTCCAACGAATTAAAATCGGTACCCAAATATGTGTACGTATTTCCAGAAGCACTTTTCAAAACAACTCCATGTACACACAACCCAAATATCCAGAGATGGATACATGAATAAGCAAAATGTGATAAACTCAGTCAACAGAGCCATAAAAAGGAATGAGGAACTGATATATGAAATACCTTTGATTCCTTGAAATCAAGATGGTAGAACGAAATCAGATGCAAAAGGACATATTTGTCATAATCACATCATATGAAATCTACTGAACAAATTCATAGATACTTAAAATTGCCCAATGGCTGGAGAAATGGGGAGTAGTTTTTTTATGTAAAAGGACAGAGAGGAGGGAGAGAATGGGATAATGTCTTGGAATTAGTAATATTTACATAGTCTAATAAATATGGAAAAATTTACTGAGTTATACATCATCTCAAAGTGATAAATTTTACAGTTGGGCAACAAGGCACCTGCCTCTTCTATTGGCAGGAAGCAGGCTGACATAGGAGAATCACAGGTTTGAGGCCAGGCCAGAGGCAGCCTAAGTAACTTGGCAAAAATCCTGTCACAAAATATATATAATAATCATAATGATGATGATGATGATAATAATAATAATAATTAATAATAAAGAGTTGAAGTGTAGCTCAGGGGTGGAGGCATTGTCTACCTTGCCTCATGTGAAGCTCTAGGTTCAACCCACAATACTTGAAAAAAATTACATTTATGATGTGTGAATTTTGAATTCCCTGAGAGTTTGGATTATTACAACTCTTGATTCCCTAAAATATAAGTAGGTAATATTTTTAATGGGGCTGGGATTTAGCTCAGTTGGTAGAGCGCTGCGCTGCAGTCTCTGAGGTCCCCAGTTCAATTCCCAGCACCACAAAAATGGGAGAAGGGCCTGGCAATCCACTACCAAGGCAATCCCGAAACAGTCAGCCATTGAAAACCCAATGAGGGTTGCTATGAGTCAGATACCGACTTCACAACACCTAACAACAACAACAACAACATTTTTCAAATAACATCTACTAACCCAGCCAGGGGCTGGTTTGGCTCAGCTGGTAGAGTGCTGCTCTGCAGTCTCTGAAGTCCCAAGTTCGACTCCCAGCACCGTAAAAGTGGGAGAATGACATGGCAATCCACTACCCTGGCAATCCCGAAACAATCACCCATTGAAAACCTGATGAGGGTCACTATGAGTCAGATACAACTGGACAGCACCTAACAACCACGACCACCTAGCCAGACCCTTCATATCAAAAATAAATAAATAAATAAATAGATAAATAAATTAAGTAAAAGGGAATTCAGGCACCTGTTACAAAGGCAAAACATAGGATTCATTCTACATATACTAAGCATAAAGTACTAATCACTCTATTTGGAACAGGGCAGCTTAGACAAAATAAATGGGATTAGGTCTCCAGCTCATAGGAACTCAGAAAAGGTAAAGGATGGTCAAATCAGTGATGACAGGGCAAACCTTGGTAGTCCTCTCCCAAAAACTTGGAAGTAAAACTGATCCTCCCTACTCCATTTTCTCAAACAACTCGATTCAACTAGTATTGTGTAACTAAATAGTGCTTGCCACTGTGGTGCAAGCCGGTAATCAACTTGCTGAAGAGAATGAGACAGGAGGATTGCAAGTTTGAGGCCAGCCTGGAGTACACCTAAGGCCTGCATCAGTAGCCCTGTGGCATCTGATCCTGTCAGATCTGGGAAGCTAAGCAGGGTCAGGACTTGTTAGTACTTGGATGGGAGAATGCCTGGGAACATCAGGTACTATAGTCTTGGAGATAGACTGGCAATCCACTCCCAAAAATCAATCCGCCATTGAAAACCCTATGAATTGAAGAGAGGCACTGACAATAGTGTTTCACTTACAGGTAGAATCAGGAGTAGGACACCAAATCTATGGCACCTAACATCAATTTAAATAGCACTTACATAGGAGGACTTGCGTAAATTAGTAATACCTTATGAATATATATGTATATATGTGTTTATATATATATGTATGTGTATATATATATGTATGTATGTATGAATGTGTATTATTTATATATATATGTATGTATGAATGTGTATTATTTATATATATGTATGTATGTACGAATGTGTATTATTTATATATATATATATATATATACACATATATATATACATATATATATATACACATATATATATATACATATATATATATATATATATATATATATATATATATATATATGTTTTTTCAGGCCTGGGTGTTGAACCCAGGGCCTCGCGCCTGCATGCTCTGCAAGTGCTGGACCACTGAGCTGCGCCCTCAGTCCATGCTTTTACTTTTTTGAGACAGGGTCGTGCTGCTAGGCAGACTGCCGCTGGTCTTGAATTTGAGATCCCCCTGTCTCTGCCTTCCAAGCCGCTTGGATTACAGGCATGCGCCACCGCGCCTGACTCATGAATTTACATTTTTTAAAGGAGGTTTTGTTTTTCAGTTGTTTTTGTTTTTCTACCGTCTATGGGAAGTAAGATGCTGGAACAAACCCCTGATGATATTGAAGGCTGACTGAAATTCTAGTCTTGTGAACCCAGTAATTTTTACTTTAGTCAAAGAATTATGAAACTATTACTACTAACTAAATTTATTTTTTCCTCAGCACTACCAACTGAATCAAGGGTATTGAAGCAAGTTATCCATGTGATTAACCCACCAAGCGGAGATTTTTTTTTTCTTTCCCCCAGGCTGCCGATACTTTGTCCAGGCTGCGTCTGGCCTCCAACCTGAGACCCCCTCTACCTCCTGTTCAATACTGGAATATTTCTAAACTGCTATAGCACAATAATTGGACCCTGTCCTGCATGTAATTATAAACCTTAGTAAATTCTACAAGCCATCACGAGTATGCGTTCCGTTTTAGAATTTGGGCTCCAACATGCATCTATGCCTGAGGTTTCTAGCCGCTAAGACTGCTGAAACTTGCAATGAACACTTTCCCTAGTCTTGCGGCGTACAGACTACCACCGTCACTTTCTGCTCTTTGGCCCTCCGGAAGTATAACCCAAGGTTATATTGTTCTGGCCCTCAGCCAGCTTCTTCTGGAGGTTGTAGGGCAGAAAAATAAAAAGCCACCCGACAAACAAAAATCACGCAATACGCTTTCACTTCCTCAAAAATCTAATCACAAAACAACAAAACTAAAAAAACTAACAAACAAAACAACAAAAACTAAAAACCTAACACCAACCAACCAATCCAAATCAGTCCACCCAAACCTCCACCCCAAACCTTTCCTGGTCGCTTGAAGAACATCATTTGCTGCTATTGGTTGCCGGAGTTCTGGTGCTGGGCGCTACGCTCACGATGATTTGTGACGCCGGTAGGACTGTGGGTTTGCTGTCGTCACCACCCTGCGACTCTGGTAAAGGGAAGCAGCGCAAGGGGAAAAGCCGTGGCTTCAAAGAGACGGGAAGACGCAGACTACTGCTTCTTTGCCGTAAAAATCAGCTTAGGAAATCCCTCGGTTACCACGGGGCAGTTTCCAACGTATGTGTAAGTATGAATAAACTTAAGGTTTCTTTTTTTAGCCTCTTCGTTGTGTGGGAAATATTCGGGTCTTTTCTTTCTCAGAGTAAAATTGTAAGAAAGGGTGACCAGATAGCTGGAGTTTGGAAGTGGACGAGGGGAAGGAAGTGCACTTGAGTCTGAGGAAAAAGGGGTGCGAGACTGGGAAGTTTCAGATGTGATAACCATGTGTGGCCAGGGTTTCAGGGGCCCCGGACGCCAAGTGTTCCTTCTCCCGGCGTCAATGTGCTTTCTGTGGTAGTTCCAGCTTTCTTGGGACTCACCGCCATTGATAGACCTCGCGTCTGGCAGATGTGATGCACACCCTTCGGTGTGCTTCCAGGCGGCTCAGGCGGGATTATTGTGTAGTAAAGTAAGTATGCGGGGACTGACGCTAGCTTCTCTTGTTTCTCAGTCTCCATTCACTGTTCCATCACTCTAATGCGGTTGTGGCGAGACTGTTTAAGAGTTACACCAGTAGGACCACTTGATGCTCAGGGCCTGAAATTTTAGCTCGATTTAATAGGAAAATTTCTCTTATGCTGTCCTGTCCTCTGCTCTCCTTGAGTATTTTCGTGTGTCTAGCTTGAAGATGTTACTACTTCTTAATTATCACTTTGTCTATCTGCGTCTCTTATAGTCTGAAAAAAAAAAAGTTCAGGATTTGTAACATTGGAAAAGAAGCTGCGGACTGAACTTAACTAGAGATTCACCATTGCCACTTAAGGCAATTCATTTATTCTCTGATAAGGAGCCCACCTCAACAGTTTTATTTCATAGACCCTCTTCCAGTGGAGACCTCTCATTAAAATAATCCTGCAATTTAGGAAGTGAATTTCTGTTTATAATGTTTAGGATGAGAACAGGAAGTCCTCGAATTAGAACAAAGATTTAATCAACAAACATTTTAACTGACAAAATATAACATAAAATTATTGTACCTATAAAAAGCTCCTCTTTTTGATGATAGCAGAATGTAAAGAGAGTATTTTTGTTGCAACTGTCTTGACATATACTTTTCTTCATGGCTTGTGCATTTACATATTTTTTACTTTCAATTTCTTCCTTTTCTCAACTATGGAATGAATTTCAAATGCATACTTAAGTTTTTAAGTATAAATGGTTTAGTATTTGATATTTGCTAATTTACTTTGAGGTCACTTCCCTATGACCCTTACTATTTTTTAAAATTGCCTTTGAGTCACTTAGTTGAAAATTCCTTAGTTCCACATAGTATTTATTTATTTTTTTCTGCAAGCAGAAGTGATATTTCTGGTGTTATATCAAGAATTCTGAGGGAATTGAAAGACAAGTGACTTCTGTCACTCTTTGTTCAAAGCATGAAATTTGAAGTGAGGAACAAGAAGAAATGGCCTTCATTAGGTTTTGCTGTTTGCCTTTTTTCCCCTTCAATTCTAGCCATTTTACTTAGTATATTTTGGTTCTGTGGTGTGTGTATATATTTATAATTGTTTTCTCTTCTTGGTGGATAATTTTATCAGTAAATAATGTTCTTTATCTTTTTAACAATATTTACCTTAAGATTTGTTTTGGGTAACATTGAGCTAGCCCCCCCCAGCTGTCTTTAACATACTAATTTTATGGGGTGTCCTTTTTTTCCTCTCTATCGGTTGTAATTTGTCTCCTTAGATCTAAAACCAAACTTGCAGATAGCATAGAGTTGGATTGTGTTTTTTAAAGCCATTTTGCTGTTACTTGCCTTTTTATTTAGAGGGCTTGATCAATTTACATTTCAAATAGTTATTAATAATGAAGCTACACATCCCTACAGCCCTACTACCCTTCCATCTGATACTGTCAGATGTCAGAAGCTAAATAGTGCTTGGGTGGGAGACCACCTGGGAATACCAGGTACTGTAGGTTTGGGAGAAGGACCTGGCAGCCCCCTCCCAAAAAACAGCCATCAAAAACCCTGTGTCTAAGAAGCACTGACAATAGTACTGGCTACACCACAGTGTAGAGAAATGTTTTGGCTGCTGTACACAGGGTTGCTATATGTTGGACAAAATTGAAGAATACCTAACAACAAGAAGAAAGTATTTGCTTTGGTTATTTTGCTGTTTATTTTCTGTGTGCTTTGTCTTTTTTTTTTTTTTTTTTTTTTTTTTTTTTTT
>VMDO01022194.1:0-33954 GCA_007922755.1 Pedetes capensis
TTGAAATGTTAGTCAGCATTGGTACCATTGTTCCCATGTAAGGTCCTTTTTCTTTTGTCTTTTCTGTAGCTGGGTTTAACAATTTTTTTCTTTGTCTTTCCGCTAATAGTTTGACCATTATGCATATACATATTTTATTTGTATTTATCTTGCTGAGGTTGGCTGGGCTTCTTGTTTCTTAAAATTTATGTCTTTTAATATGTTTTGGGGAAATTCCAGGCATTATTTTTCCAGATACATTTCTGTCTGATTCTCTTTTCATTACTCTTCCCTCTGGTCCAATTATAGATATGTTAAACTATGTGACATTCCATCACAAGTTGCTGATGCTCTCCTCATGTTAGCTTGCCATTGTTTTCTCTCTGTTCATCAAATTAGGCACTTTCTGTTAATTTATTTCTAATTCCTCATTCTTTCTTCTGTCATCTTCACTATGCTATCAAAGCAATTCAATGAATGTTTGTCACTTTTATTTTTCAGTTCTATAATTTACAGTTTGTTTCTTTCTTAGCATTTTTATTCTGGTGCTGAGATCCCCTACCTATTTATGATTATGAACATACATTTTTTTACATCAGTGAGCATAGTAATAATGGCTGTTTTAAAGTTCATGTGTGCTGGTCCTAATATCTTAGTCATCTCAGATTTAGTTTACATTGATTTCCCTTTCTCTTAAGCCTGAGTCATATTTTTTACTTCTTCATCTATCTAGTAATTCTGAATGTTACATTTATCGGATACCGTGAATGATGTATTATAGAAACTTTGGGTTCTGTTATCTTGTAAAGAACAATTTTTATTTGTTTCCTTAAGCAGCTAACTTGACTGAATTCAATTCAAAATTGTCTCCTTGATAATAGGTGGCAGTTGCAAATTCAGTTCAGTTCTTTTAGCTTTTTTTCTGATTTTTGGAATATACCTTTTTTACCCCAAGTTCAGGGGTCAACCAGAGTTTATTAATAGACTTGGGGTCTTTCCATCTGATGTCCCTGTCTTTCAGCTGTGATGGTAGCACATTATGTTGCCTTCTACTGTCTAATGACACCAAAACTTCAAGTTTCATTCAAGTTTGTACAACCAATTCAGTTAGCACATACTGTGTTCTGTTCCAGGTAAAAAGTCATAAAAATGGGACATTCATCCAGTATTTTATTCTTGCAAGTGTTGGTGCACTCCAGTTTATGTCTGGAGAATTTTGCGAATTCTACAGTGCTTTCAAATAGCTCTTTTTACCCAGAGTATGTAAGTAGGGAGTTGCATTTCCTTTTGGAAGAAATTTAAAAATAAGTTTTATGATTTTTGTGATTTAAGCTTATTTACAATTTAGTGGTAAATTTTGTGTTCTTAGTTTCAATTCTATAATATTTTGTTTACATTTGTTTAGCATAATATTTCATGTTTATAATGTTGCTCTTCTGCATAGTTTTGTTTTTTACTTTCTTTTCTACTCTTTGTGATATTTAATAAGATTTTTATCTTTGTCCACATTGACCTTGGTAATTGTACCTTTTACAATGCTAATTTATAATGTATGTCATTTAATTTATGACTAATCATTCAAATATTTTCTTAATGTTGAATATTTTAATTTTGTTTTTAACAATCATTATGAGATGATCCATAGGGTCATTCTATTTTTCTTTTCTTTTCATCCTTCTTCCATCTTAGTTGTATTACATTTACATTGGTACAATATATGCTATTTAATAATTTTTTTCCGGTAGCAATTTTGCTTGTAAAAGAAAAAAGAAACCCTCCAAATATAATATACCATATAGTAAATATAGGTACATGAAATGAAGATACAACTAAAACCCAACACATGAGTCATATCACACTATTGCAATAGTCTTCATTTGTTCTTTTGCCAAAGTCTCCCCAGAAATCATTTGGCTACATTAGATCTTATCCACTAGTAGATTCCTTAAGAAGGGCTTTTGAATGTAATATCCTCTAGTTCTTCCAGGTTAAATCTTATTTATTGTCACATTAATATTTTGTGACAACTTGGTTGGATATAAAATATTTTGGCTCACACTTTCTTTCCTAGAGTTGCTGAAATATGCTGCTGTTTTTATTTTGTATGTTGTTGGTAAAAAATCTGATGTCAGTATCAATTTTCTTCCTTTAGTATATGACTTAGTCTTTTCTTCTATAGCCTTGAAGTTTTATTTTCCTTTAATATTAATTTTTAAAAATGTACAGTGATATGTTTGGATTTGCCTGTTTCTAGTCATTTTTCTTCCAGAAATAATGTACCTTATAAGTAAATTGAATATTTTTTCCAGAAATTTTCCTGAAAATAATTTTCAAAATGATTCTATTCTTATTTATTTTTATGAGACTTTCTATCCTGTGTCTTTATTTGCTGATCTTATTTATTACTCTGGTAGTTTTTGCCACCTTATGTGTTACCTTTGTATCAACTATTTTCATGACTTTTCTTAATATTTATTTTTGTATAATAAGTTTAACTTTGTTCCCTGTCTTTATTTCTTGTTGATTTTTTTTTCTCTTTCTTCTATTTCATTTCTGATTAGGATCAACTCCTATTAATTTTATAATCCTATTTCAATTTTGTTCTGAGTTTATGATTTCCAACTTAAGTTGTTTTTACATGTTAGCAGATGCTTTTTTAACCACATTTAATCAGCTTTGGGTACAATGTTACTATTTCCTTCTGCTTCATGACTATTTGTAAAATTTTTTATAAGCTCAAACTTTTCATTCTTATGTTCTGTTTCCTTTCTATATCTTTTTGTATGGACATGTATCACCACTTTTCATTGTTCTATGGGTCTTCTGGGACTGGCAAGCAATTATATACAGACATGGCTGGAGGGCTTTAGATAGTTTCCTAAATTTTATAGTTTGAAAATATTCTTGTCTGTTGCTATACTGAAACACATTCCTTTAGGAGGTGATAGTTATATTTTCTAATTTTGTGATTCTTTTGTTGTTGTTTTTTACAAAGTAAAACTATTTTTCTATACCTTTGAAATTATAAAGTCAGCTTGGCTACATATACAATCTTGGTGCACACTTTTTTTCTTAAGTTTCTTTGTCATATTCCTTAATATACTCATCTTACTTACTTTTTCAGTCTATCAAGTTTCAAAAGAATGGTCACTCTTTCTAAGTTTTTCCCTTTGCCCCAGAAACAGACCTTCTTAACCCTGCTATCTAGAGACCTGCCCATAGGATTAGCTTTGATCCTGCAACATCTGGAGTTCTGAGTTAGTTGTAACAAACCTATCATGAATACTTTCAAAACAAATATAGGACTGTTTCTTATTGATGATAAATTTATCTGTTTCCCAACAACTATAGTCCCTGTATTCCCTGTGTTCCTGTGTCATTTTTCTACTCCGACATGGTTTGGATATCAGATGTGTTACAGGCTTGGTTGCCAACATGTGCCAATAGCTATTGGGAGGTGGTGGAATCTTTAAGAGTGAGCTGAGTGGAAGGAAGTTAGGTCACAGAGGGTGTGCCTTTGAGGCATATATAAAGACCTTGGCCTTCTCTTTCTCTCTCTTCCCATCTCTCTCTGCTCCCAGCCATCATGAAGTGAGCAGCTTTGTTCCACCATGTGCTTCCACCATGATACTCTGCCTCACTGCAGGTCCCGAGTGATGGGGCCAATGACCACAGACTGAAACCTCTGAAACCATGACCCGAAAGAAATATTTCTTCATTTTAAGTTGTTTATCTCATGAATTTTGTCACAATGACAAAAAGTTGACAAGCTTCAGTTCTTTCTCAGGGTATGGTGGTGCAGATTTAGGTGTTTATTTCCCTACTTGTATGGAACAATGTGTGTGGTGTCCTCTGTATCCTCAATATACAAGATGTATGAATCTCATGTAGTTTTTTGCCCTTATTTCTGATATGTATTAGATTTTTTGAGGATGTATGGAAATCTTGTCTTAAGCTATTATTATCATCCTAAAATTCTTGAAAGTAAAAATTTCTTTTCAACTAGTCTGATTAGCTCTCGTTGTTGTTGTTGTTAGGTGCTGTTAAGTCGGTGTCCCACTCACAGCAGCCCTATGTACAAGCGAAATACTATTGTCAGTGCTTCTCTGCTATTCATAGGGTTTTCAATGGCTGATTGTTTTGGGGGAGTGGGTTTCTGTGTCCTTCTCCCAAGTCTGCAGTACCTGGTGTTCGCAGGCAGTCTCCCACCCAAGGACTAACCAGGCCTGACCTAGCTTTCATCAGAGATAGGAAAACTAGAATCATAGTGGTATGATAAGTTCCAAATATATGTTGTTGTTGTTGTTGTTGTTGTTAGGTGCCGTCAAGTCGGTATCCAACTCATAACGACCCTCATAGGGTTTTCAATGGCTGACTGTTTTGGGATTGCCTTGGGAGTGGATTGCTAGGTCCTTCTTCCATTTTTTGTGGTGCTGGGAATTGAACTCGAGACCTCAGAGACTGCCGTGCAGAGCTCTGCTAACTGAGCTAAATTCCAGCCCCTCCAAATATATGAGATAAGATTAATATATGGAATTTTAATGGCTTGACCATGAAATATTTAAATATGCCCCAAATCCTGGCCTCTATTTTCATGAACCTTGAATACAGGATCTGATTATTAATATGTGCTTGAAAGAAAATATTATGATTTTAGAAATTTGCCACTGAATCCTTAAAAACAACAAAATCTTCCTGTGTAGATTCATGTACAGTTCTGAATTATTCATATCTGTCTAAAATGAATACATCCGCATAATTGTTATTGTTTCATAGTGAGTACAATATAATTGCCTCTGTGAGTTAAGCAACTGATTTTCTTTGCCAATAACATATTGTATGTATGTGAAAATACAAAAGCCTGAGTATGTTTATATAGGTAAATTTGCCTTCTTGAATTCTTGCCTTTAGCTACAGTAAAATCATGACTCAGATAATGTTTATGCTATGGGGAATGGGAGCCATCATAGAAAACTTCTATCCTGCAGCTTGGAGCCAAAGTCAGTCTAGAACTGAGACATATCTAACTCATGGTGCATAGATGAGGAGATATGCTTATTGTTACAAGCAAGTGAGTTTGAAGATGGTGGTTATTGAGCATGATTGTGACAACTGCTACTGAGGAGAGCAGTTGTAACAAAACCTAAAATCAGTGGCAGTGTTTTTGGAACAGGCAGTAGGTGGCAAAGAAACTGTTTTAGGATATAAGAAAAATGGTGAGAAAAAGTTAAAAAATGGGAAAATGTCAAAGTTTTCTATATGATGGCTAAATATTTGGTAAAACTGTCACCATGATAGCAGAAGAACAGAAACTATATCTAATACACCTCTCATGTTGATTGAGGAGATTTTGATGCTGACTACTGAAATCCTGAGATGGTTGCTGCGTGTTGCAGTTGATAAAGTTCTCTGAGACGGGGGGAACTGGCCAAAGTTAAAATACAAATGAGAGAAAATATGAAAAACCTAGAAATACTAGAATGTTCAAAATTGTAAAGCTAAACTGCTTTTTATCATATTAAATTTGTGGTTATTGGTATTTAGCCTTAGGGGAAAGAATGATTCTCTGATATATTACTAAGATATGGCCCCAGAATATGACATCTTAAGGGTGTAACTGTAATGCCATTTTTAAGACCTCAGAAAGCACTAATTGAACATCTTAATAGATCTTCGCACCTAGAACAAGTGGGGTGCTCTTACAAAGTTTCTTGCTGTGGACCCTCAGGCATCTGATATATTCGGGAAATCTGTAATTGTAATTAAAATGAGAGATATGTGTCCGAAATAATTGTTGGTGTGGCCTTTGGAATATGATAGTGACTAGGATCAAATGTGCCTGTAGCTGTACCACTGTGGTGTCTGATCCTGTCAGATCTTAGAAGCTAAGCAGAGTCGGACTTGGTTAGTACTTGGATGAAAGACAGGCTGAGAACATCAGGTGCTGTCAGCTTGGGAGAAGGACCTGGCAACCCACTCCCCCAAAACAATCAGCCATTGGAAACTCTATAAATAGCAGAGAAATCACTAACAATCTTGTTTTGCCTGTCGTATATATGGTCACTATGAATTGAACACCATCTGGACGGTACCTGGCACCTAACAGCAAGGATTAAATGGAGAAAAAAGTTTTCACCTTATGAAAGAGTTGTAATGTCAAAATCTCTCCAGCTTGATATAAAAAACAATACTGACAGTAGCTAGGCATGGAAGTACATGCATATAATCCCACCATCATGGGAGACTGAGGCAGGAGGGATTCTCCTATAAAAATGTGTCTTCATCTGTCTATCAGCTTGTCATGCTGTGGGGGCTTGCATGTTGCTGTGATGCTGAAAGCTATGTTACTGGTATTTCAGATACCAACAGGGTATCTGGTGTTGTTAGGTGCTGCAAAGTCAAGTCAACTCATAGCAACACAATGTACAACAGAATGAAATACTCCCTGACAATGTGCTATGCCTGGCACTATGTCAGTGCTTCAATACTATTCATTAGGTTATCAATAGCTGATTGTTTTGGGGAATGGGCTGCAAAGTCCTTCTCCTATTTTTGTGGTTCTAGGAATCAAACCCAGGGCCTCAGAGAGTACAGAGCAGCACTCTACCAACTGAGCTAAACTCCAGCCAGATGACAATATTCAATAATGAAGAATATAATTAAACTACCTTTGCTCATGGATCAAAAGAATTAATATTGTGACAATAGCAATTTATAGATTCAATGGAATTACCATCAAAATTCCAATAACATACTTCACAGAAATAGAAAAAAAATCCCATAATTTTTATGGAAGTACAAAAGACCACATATAGCAAAACAATCCTAAGTAGGAAAAACAGTGCAGGAAGTATCACAACACTTGATTTCAAACTATAGTAGAGGGCCATAGTGGCAATAACACCTTGGTACTGGCACAAAAGTAGGCATGAAGATCAATGAAACAGAATTGATAACCCAGAGATACACCCATGTGACTACAGCTACCTGAGCTTTGAAAGAGGGGTTAAAGATGTCCATTGGAGAAAGATAGTCTCTTCTACAAATGATGCTGGGAAAATTAGATATCCATTTAGAGAAGAATGAAAATAGACCTGGTCTATCAATCTGTATGAGAGTCTACTCAAAATGATCAGGGACGTCAATATAAAACCAGAAATGTTAAAACTGCTAGAGGAAAATACAGTGAACACACTCTAGCACCTAGGCACAGGCATGTACTTCCTTTAACAAGACTCCTGTTGCCCAGGAAACTGCACCAAGAATCTACAAATGGGATTATATAAAACTAAAAAGTTTCTATACCACAATGGAAACAATTAACAGACCAAATGAAGAGCCCACATAATGGGAGAAAATCTTTGCGTCCTACACATCTGCCAGAGAACTAATTGCTAGAATATACAAAGAACTTAAGAAATCAACTACCAAAATAACAAATAACTCAATAAATAAGTGGGTAATGGAACTGAAGAGACAGTTCTCACAAAAAAATGAATGGCCAATAAACACATGAAAAATTGCTCAATATCTCTAGCAATTAGGGAAATGCAAATTAAATAACACTGAAATTTCATCTCACTCCAGTGAGAATAGCCAAGAGTAATAAAACAGTAAAAATTTCTGGTTTGAATGTGGAGAAAAAGGAACACCTGTGCCCTGCTGGTGGGACTGTAAGTTAGTTCAGCCAGTTTGAAACTCAATAGGGAGGTACCTTAGAAAACTAATAGAACTACCATATGATCCAGCTATAACAATCCTGGATATTGATATTTAATGCAGCACTCTTCACAATTGCCAGGGTATAGAATAAAGCAAGATGTCTATCAAGAAGAGTGGATTGAAAAACTTTGGTATATATAGATGATCGAATATTACTCAGCATTAAAGAATAAAATTATGTTATTTGCATCAAAATGGATAAAACTGGAGAGTATAATTTTAGGCAAATTACCCCAGACTCGAAAAAGCTAAATACCATATGTTCTCACTCATATATGGGAGCTACATCTAACTTAAAGGATAAAATAATTACCAATATAGATATATAAAAGTGAACAATCATTTATCTAAGAATAGAAAATACAAGAGGACCTGATAGGAGTGAGGGAGGAGACCAGAAGGTGGGATTGGAGTTTGGACAATGGGGCAAGATGAGGGGGAACAATGCAGAGAGGTGAAGAGGGAGAGGAAAAACAAAACGCAGAATGCAACTGTATGAATATACAAAAAAGGGGAAAAATAAACCAGTGAGGTCCCTTCTATTCAGTGTACTGCCAGAAATCATACCAGCACAAGTAGGCAAAATAAAAGAAATAAAAGGCAACTAAATTAAAAAGGAATAAGTAAAATGATCTCTGCACATCGCAATATTTTATAGAGAGAAAAATGTAAAGACTACAACTAACAACTATTATAACTAATAATTGCAATTAATAAGGTTGCAAGGCATATTTAAATATACTAAACTTAGTAATGTTTCCATACATTTATAAGGAACTATCTTGAAAAGAAGTGAAGAATACAATCTTATTTAAAATAAAGAAAAGAAGGGAATGAATTTAACCAAGCAGGTGAAATACCTACACACCAAAACCTGGAAAATATTGATGAAAGAAATTCAAGACATAAACAAATAGAAAGATAGCACATCTATTAATTAAAGGAATCACTGTTAAAATACCCAGACTACTAAAGCTATCTATAGATTCAATACAATCCATAAAAATAATAATGGCATTTTTCACATAAATAGAAAAAAACCTTATGTTTAAAGTCACAAAAATCATGTATAGTAAACTGGGTGTGGTGGCTCACACCTGTAATGCCAGTGGCTTGGGAGGCAGAGGTAGGAGAATTGCAAGTTCAAGAACAGAGGCAGTGTGCATAACTTAGTGAGACCCTATCTCAAAAAGTTAAAAATAAAAATGGGTGGGGGCATGCAGCTCAGTGATCCAGCACTTGCACAGCATGCAAGCAAGAGGTCCTGGGTTCAACCCCCTGTACAAAAAAAAAAAAAAATGATGTATAGTCAAATCAACTTTGAACCAAAAGAAAGAAGGAGTCATTAGAGCATCTGATTTCAAAGTATACTACAAGACTACAGTAATCAAAACAACATGATATTGGCATAAAAACAGACTAATTGACCAATATTACAGAAAATCCAGAAATAAATTCACACAATTATGGTCAATTGATTTTCTATAATGATGTCAAGACCACACAATGGGGAAAGGACCGTCTCTTCAATAAATGGTGCTGGGGAAACTGGATATCTACAAGAAGTAAAATGAAATTGAATCCTTATTTCATAGTATAAAGAAGAAATCAACTCAAAATGGAACAGATATGTAACACCTAAAACTTTAGAATTGCTTCCAGAACACATAGGGTAATTTTCTTGGCAATAATTTTTTGGGTATGACTCCAAAAGCAAAGGCAATAAAATAAAAAATAGACATTGGGATTGCATCAAAGTACACAGCTTCTACAAAGGAAAGGAAACAATCAATGGAGTGGAGAGAGAGCCTATGGAATAGGAAAATGTATTTGCAGAAAATATACCTGACAAAGAGATAATATCCCTTTTTAAATTCCCATTGGAGAAAGTAAAAGAAAATGAAACTCAACAGTAAGAAAACCAATAACCCAATTGAAACATGGGCGAAATGTGTGAACAGATATTTCTCAAAAAGAGATACACAAATAGCCAACAGTTTATATGAAAAAATGCTCAACATCATTAAAGAAATGCAAATCAAAACAACAGAGAGGTCACCTCATACCTATTGGAGTGAGAACATCATACAGCCTGAAATAAATCAGGTACACAGAAGGATAAATACACTATGATTTTATTTATTTGTAGAATTTAAAGAAGTCAAACTCATACAAGCAAGAAGTAAAATGGTAATGGCCAGATTCCAGAAAGTGTCAGAGAAGGAGAGATACTCATCAAAGTGTACAAAGTTAGAATTAGACAGGATGACTAATTTCTAAAGATCTATTGTACACCCTCGTGATTATGATCATAATGTAGTTTGTTCTTGAAAATCATTAGTAGAATAAACATAAATGTTGTCTCCCCCCAAACTGATAAATGTGTAAGGTGACAGGTTAATAAGCTCATTTAATCATTTCAAGATGTATACATGTGTCCAAAATCACTATAAATGTACATAATTTTATTGGTCAATTATATCTTATTAAAGCTGAGAGAAAATAAAAATAAATATTCGAAAATAAAGATTGCCAGACACATAAGAAAAAAGAAACATTTCTTCAGGAAATTTGAAAAAATCTATTCACAACAGTTAATAAATAGGAGGGATATAGAGAGAAAATTTCATTTTATTATTCATCTATACTTTTCAATTTTATTTTTTTCTGCTAGCCTGCATTACTTGCAAAAGGAAATAGAGCATCACAGTGTGGAGTTTGTATTCCATAGCTGGGCCATCTGAGTTTTATTTGTGACTATAACATTTACTGACTGTATGTTGTTATTGTTAGGTGCCATCCAAATCGCATCTGACTTATGGTGACCCTATGTACAACAAAAACCCAACACTGTGCCATGCACATGATCTTTTTATGTTTTAGCCATTGTTGCAGCAACTGTTTATTCTTACGTTTGAGTTGTGCCACTTCAGTAAAAGGAGATACCATGGGCTTTACTGCATTCCCATCATTAAAATCGATTGTACTTTGAGGAGGCAGTTCTTTCTTAGTCCCTTCTTCAATGCCTTCCAGCCCAGGGGATTCACTTTCTGGCACTATATTTGACAGTGCTTCCCTCAAATTCATGGAGTTTTCAATGGTTAATTATTTCAGGAGTGGGCTACCAAGTCCTTCTCCCTAGTCTGTCTTAGTCTAGATGCCTAGATGATATCTGTCCATCATGTTTGGCTCCACTGGTATATGAAATACTGGTCGCATAACTTTAAACATCACAGCAACATGCAAGCCCCCACAGCACAACAAAGTGACAGGCATGTGGGGGACTAATTGTGTAGCCTTGGGGAAATCAATTTCTTGGATCCTCCATTTGATCATCTGTTAAATGCCAATAATAATAAATATAATGCAAACTTCATAGAATTGAGGATAGAATTATACTGGTTAAAATACTGAAGTTCAGAACACAATGAAAGGTATACTGTGAAGACGTATGTTAGTTATTATTATTACTGTTATTATTATCCCTAGTTTTAAAATTCTTGTATGTAGTAAAGTTTAGGTACAGCAAACCACTCAGATTTAAGTGCACCATTTTTGATGAGTTTTCATAAATACACATGCCAACGCCCTAATTGAGATATAGAATATTTTCATCGCTGCAAGAAGTTCCTTCATACTCCATTGTATGAGTCCCTACACTTTGTAGACATATGCTATTCTGATTTATCATCACAGATTATCATCACAGTTTTGTCGGTTACTGAAATTTAGATGAGTAGAATACATATGTTTTCTTTAATTTCTAGCTTTTTTGCGCAATATACTTTAAATTCACCTATACTGTTACCCGTATCTGGCAGAGATTTTTATTTGTTTTTTGAAGTATCCCATTATGTGATTATACAGTTAGTTTACCAGTCTCCTATTAATGCACATTTATGTCATTATGTCTTATTTTTATTATGTTTTATTTTGATGCTTTTATGAAGAAATATGTAAGTATATTATATAGATGTCTTTTGTGTTTCAAAGAACATTTCATTTGAATGAAATGTGTTTTTTCTTTCTTATTCATGAGTGGAGTTGAGTTGCTGGATATTTAATAGATATGTTTTCCACAACTTTTACATTAATATTTTATACTCTCACAAGCGGTATATGAGAACTCCAGTTCCTTATGTACTAGTTAATATTTAGCATTGTTAAGTTTCACTTTGTTATATTTTTCATTTGTTAGTTTGTTTGATTTTTAGTCATTTTATTGTATACAAAATGTTGTCTTATTGTGGTTTAATTTTACATTCTCCTTGTTGACTAATCAGGCTGAGCACTTTTTCATGTGCTTTATGGCCATAAAATATTTGCTTTTTTATGTGTATTAAAGTCTTTTGGCAATTAGTATTGGGTGTTTGTCTTTTGATGATTGTTTTATAGGAGTTATGAACATATTCTGGATATATTTGAGTGAGATATATTTATTACAAATATTTTGTTCCATTCAAAACTAATACTAGTCCTCTGCTATTATGATTCTGCTAAGATTTGAATAGAAATATTCATGTGAATATGTGCTTTCATTTCTCTTGGTTTAAATAACAAGGAGAAGAATTGCTAGCTTACATGATAAATTTTGATTTAATATTCAGAAGATGCTTTCACTACGCTTTCCATAGTAGCACTACCATTTTTCACACCCACTATCATGACATAAAATTTCCAGTTGCTCTATACTCGTGCCAACACTTGATGTAGTCAGTCCTTTTGACTTAGGATATATCTCATTGTGGCTTAAATTTTCATTTCCATAATGAGTTGAATGAATTGTCATAGGCTTATAGTCCATTGGGGGCTGGGGTTTATTTCAGTTGGTAGAGTACTGTTCCACACTTTCTAAGGGCGTGGGTTCGATCCCTATCACCACAAATTCTGGAGAAGGATGTGGTAATGCACTCCCAGAACAATCAGTCATTGAAAACCCTATGAGAGTTGCTATGAGGCAGACACTACTCAATAGCACCTAGAAACAATAGTCCATTAGTACATCTTCTATAGGGAGACATATGCCCAAATTTTTTGCTCATTGCTGTTGATACTGATGTCTTATTGAGTTATGAAAATTTTTTATATATTCTAGAAGTCCTGTGTCAGATAGAGGTTTTGTGAATATTTTTCTCTCCGTCAATAGCTTGATTTTTTATTTTCTTAGAGGTCTTTAAGATAACAGAAATTATTTTTAAAACTTTGTTCAGGTCTACTGATGCTTTTATAATTCTTGCTTTTAGCAAAGTGCTTAAGAAATGTATGTCTTTTCTTTAACTGTGATATGTTCTGTAGTTACCAGTGTATACATAGGCCATATATAGAATTCCTAAAGTCATTCTTCGTGGGTTTATTTTCTTAATGTCCTTGTAAATAGGGTTGACTTTGAAATTTACTGATATTCATAGCAAGTATATAAACTACAATTGTCATATCTATGCTAATCTTGCATATGTAATCTGTATACATTCACTTAGTTCTAGTAGCATATTTGTACTTTATTACGTTTTTCTATGTATATAACCATGTCCTCTTCAGAAATTTGTTTTTTCAATATTTGTGGTATTTTTCTTTATAAATTTGTCAAATATCACAGATAGAACTAATAGTATAGTGCTTGTTAAAATTTTGCGTGGCTCTTGATCTTGAGTTTCAGTAAGATTTTCATTATTGAGTATAATTTTAACTGTAACTTTTTCAGAGGAGAATACAATCAGATTGAAGTGGTTTCTGGTTCTTGTTTTTTAAGTGTTTCGTTTTTTGAATCAACTGGTATTGAATATTTGAAATGGATTTTCTGCATCTGTTGAAATTATCACATAGTTTTACTCTATTAATATGATGAATTATAATGATTTATTTGTGGACATTAAATCAAACTTGTATTCCTACCAAAACCCTATTCAATCATGATTTGTTATCCTTTATACACATTTTTAAGCAAAATCTAGTAAAATTTTTTTAGATATTTGTCATACCTGAGAACATGAAGGATATATATTTATAGCTCTTTTATTATAATATCTTTGGGTTCGGTGTCAGTGTATTATTGGCCTTATGATATAAATTGAGAAATATTGCCTCCACTTTTGCTTTTTGCAAGATTTCATACATGATTATTACTATTATTTTCTTAATGTCTGATAGAATTCACAATTAAAGCACTCTCAGCCTAAAGGTTTTATTACAGGAAAGTCTTAAATTATGGATTTGATTACTCTAATTGATATAAGATTGTTCAATTTTTTCTACATTTTCTTAGGCCAGATTCAGTTATTTGAGTGCTACAACAATTTTTAGTTTCCCCTTGATAACCAAAACTTGTCTACTGTGGCCATTTATCATCATTTAATATCTATAACATCTGTACAAATATACTCTCATTCATTAATAATTCTGGTAATTTTTACCTTCCTGTTTTTTTTTTCCTTCACTGTACTGTCTAGAGGCTCATCAATTTTATTGATCTTTTCAAGGATGAGCTTTTGGTTTCATTGATTTCTTTATTATTATTCTGGATTTTGTTTAATTAGTTTCTGCTCTTTATCAGTTTCTCTCTTCTACTTGATTTGTTTATTTACTTTGCATTTTATTGTGTAACTTCCTTAGATATAATTGCACACTATTGATTTTAGACTTCCCATCTTTCTAATGTATGCTTTCAAAGCTTTGACCTTCCTTCTAAACACTGCATTAGCTGCATCTCACAAATTTGATATGCTCCATTTCCATTATCAGTCAGTTAGAAATCTTTTTTTTATTCCCTTTGTAATTTTCATTCAGAAGTTGTAATAGAAATATACTGCTTATTTTTGAAAGACTGGTGGATTTTTTAGGTAATCTGCATTTATTAAATTTTATTTTCATCATAGTCAGAGACCATATAATATTATGTAAAATTTTAGCTTCATGAAATTTATGAAAACTTTTTAATAACCCAGTAATCTATCTTTATGTGCCATATCTCCTTGAACAGAATACTTATACAATTGTGTGTAATGTTCTAAAAATGTCGACTAATTCAAGTTGCCTGAGCAATTCAAATTTTCCACATTCTTAATTGTTTTCAGTACATTTCTGTCAATTGCTGAGAAGTGAATGAGAAGTCCCTAATTATAATTATAGATTTGTTCATTTTTGTTTTTAGGATTCTCCTGTTCTGTTTATGTATTTGAAGCTCTGTTATTAGGTAAAAGAATAGTTTGGATTATTATACATTCATGATAAAGCTATTATTTTATCCTTTTATTAAATTTTCTTCTTTATCTTTGTTGATATTTCTGATCCTGAAATCAAATTTGTCTAACATTCATGTAGCCACTCCAACTTTCTTGTGATTACTGTTCACTATGGTGTATATATTTTCATATTTTTCATGCTATTTACCTGTATTCAGATTGTTAAAGTGAATTTTCTACAGATATTATATACTTAGTCTTAATTTTTGTTTACTCAGGCAGTCCCTTCTTTTTATTTGAATGTTGAAAATATTTACATTTCACATAATTAAAATGGTTGAGTTTAATTCTGATTTGCCCTTTGCTTTCTTTTCATCCTGTCTCTGTTTTGAACCTTGTTTCCTCTTTTCTTGCCTTCTTTTGTTTTAAATAGTTTTTGGTTTCCATATTTCCAATATTGACTTATTAGCTACATATATTTGCTATTTTTTAAAATGCGAAGTTATTATACTGCTATAAAAAGAGGTTGTCATGCCTTTAGACATTGTGCTTTCATTGGAGTTAAGAATCTTACCAAGTTTAGAGAATTTAAAGGTAAAGAGAGGTGTAATTTTAAGGAAGAGCAAGTTTTGATTTTCCTTATTTTTGTAGTAGATCCTAATGAAAAGTCTGTAAAATAAAGGGACTGGCTGCCAAGTAAAATAAATTTCTACAAGAAATTTTAGGTCTTGACATGAAAAACAAACAAACAACAAACCTGGTCAGTGACCTGATTTGAGAGGAGGCATCACAGAGATTTTGCCAGACTATCCTTTGGAAGTCCAATCCCAGATCTCAGAAGCTAAGCAGGTTGGGGCCTAGTTAGTACTTGGATAGGAAACCTCCTGGGAACACCAGGTGCTGTAGGCTTGGGAGAAGAACCCAGGAACCCACACCCAAAAATCAATCTGCCATTGAAAACCCTATGAATAGCAGAGAACCATTGAAGATAGTGTTTCACCTGTTGTACTTCCAGTTGCTATGAGTTGGACACCAACTGGATGGCACCTAACAACAACAACATCCTTTGGAAATAGTTACTGGTATGTCTCCATTACAGCTTCCAACTATACTTCATTGATACTCTTCATTTCTACTCCAGTGACTATTCCTGGGAGATACAGCATGAAAGCAACGAACATTGAAATCTTAGGGTTCTATCTGGAAAAAATAGAGAAGAAAGGATAGATAAAACTGCTAGAGATTTAAGACATGAATTTATATTTTAGATGTCTAGTTCACAAAAATAATGCAGGCTATCTCTGTTGCCAAATCTCACATGCAATTATGAATTAAAATATTAGGAATTCAGAGAGTGATCCAAGCCTCATTTCTAGTATTAGAAAATTTTGTTATTTTTATCTTTCTGTGGTGAAAATTGATTTTGATTAATTACTTTTTGCTCTACAGATTATTGTACATTAAAAGAAACACCCTAGCCAAGTGTGATGACACCTCTAATCCCAGCACTCACAAAACCTAGGCAGGAGAATTGGAGTGCATGGTGAAATCCGTCTCAAAAACAAACAAGCATCTCCAATACAAACAAACAAACAAAACACTCTCCTATAGAAGGTAAGCGTACAAAACTCATTGGCACAAAATGCATTAACTTTGATCCTTTTCTAAGAGGCAATCTTTCCTTATTTTCTAATTTGAGGCTCAAATGTAAAAAAATAAAGCTACTTCATGTAGTTCTCTACTGTCCATCTATTCCAAATGTCATCTATTATGTTTTTTCTAAATTCTTTTTATATATACCTCATCGTTATGATCTTTTCTGCTCAATCTTCATTCCACCCACCTGCTATCTTGCTTTATTTCCTGGCAGACAAAACAATGGACATATGCCCATGCAATTCATACTCTATTTTTTTCTGATTTGTTCTTTTGCTCAGATGCTAGACAATTTCCTAACTCCCTAGATAGATAAATGAGAAGATTCAAAGATCTATTACACTTTTTCTTCTTAGAGCCCTATGGAATTTATACTTCTATTTTATTACTCTCCTCCCAACTAGATTTTACATAACCTTCGCAGGCTTAGTGTAACTCCTAAAGAGGAATCTTTTCTGTGCTAATCTGAGACCCCCAAGAAGCAGATGCTAAAATGAGATGAAACACACAAAGATTTTAACAGAGGAAACACTGACAGAAAAATGAGACCAGAGCTGAGGAAGGTCAAGCAAGCTGTCAGCCTGTAGAACAGGTCTTGAGCACGGGTGAAGGAGAAAGTGAAGGAAAGCTTGGTGAAAGCTCCTGTCTGCCCTGTAGTTTACAGCAGCTTTAGCAATGCCATCACAGAGTCCTGAAAGTAGCCATCAGAGCAGAGCTGTCTCTTGTCTTGAAGGACCATGTCTCTATCTGAACTACTTGTTATTGGTCATGAGTAGCAGATGAATATAGGCCGATGGTTAGTCATTGACTTGTGTCAGAGGAAAGAGAAGTGATAATATGTTCATAATAAAAATAGGAAAAGGAAAGAAAAACATCATTTACAGAATTTGAAAATGCCTCTAAAATCCTTTCAAACTCCAAATAAATTGATGTCAGGTATCTTCTCTAATTAAACCTGGCTTTTCTAAAATACAAGCACCAAGATAAATAGGAGCAATTATTCATTTTTTCTGTTTTGCTTAATTACATGTGTTGTGAATTTGAACCTATTTCTCATTTTAAATATGCAATGTTTCATATTAACTGTGCTTAATATAGGCTTATATGAGTAACCTGGGATCCTAACCACCATTTATGACATTTATAATGTTGCTTCCATGGGAAACTATGTTCTAATTTCCAAGTGATGAATTTTATAAGTGAACTTTTGGGATAGAATTTGTTTATAGGTTGGAGAGGTCATATCTTTCAACAGCATACCATGTGATCTTTATGATCTTTGTAAAGTGTTTCCATCTCTGTTAGTTGAGTTATAATATTCTGATGTGGGGAAAGAGGCAATAATTATCATTTATTTCTTCTATCTCCCCTGAGTGGGCAAGTAGGAACTAGTTGTCATTTATTTCTTCTTTCTCCTTCTAAGATTCATACCTAGGGCCCCAGAAACATTTCCCGAACCAGTCCTCCTCATTTATCTTAGTACCTCCCCCTAATTTAAACTTATACATATTCTAAAGGAAAAGTCATTTTCTAAGATTAAAATAAAAGAAACTACTTAACACTACATAAAAAGTATTGATGGAGAGGGGACAGGAAGAGATCTTTCTGGAATTAAGAAATGTTCTTTGTCTTTAACAGTAGATGGTGGTTACAATTGTGCATATAAATATAACAATTAGTTGAACTCTTCACTTAAGATTTGTGCAGTTTATATAATTATTCTGGGATTAATTCTTTTAAACGTTTTTTTCTTTCCTTTTCTTTTCTTTTCTTTTTTTTTTTTTTTTTTTTTTGGTTCTGGGTGTTGATCCTGGGGCCTCATGCTTGCATGCTTTGCAAGTGCTGGACCACTGAGCTGCACCCCCCAGCCCTCTTTTTTCCTTTACTTTCTGAGACAGGGTCTCGCTAAATTACACAGACTTCCTCTGGACTCGAACTTGCAATCCTCCTGGCTCCGCCTCCCAAACCGCTAGGATTACAGGATTACAGGTGTGCGCCACCACGTCCAGTTTAAACGTTTTTTTCTAAACATAAGTAACCTTATCAATGAATCAAATGTAACGAATCATTGTTTACAGTGAGTTGTTTATCCTAGCTATATGAGATACATCTATATTTTAATTGATAATATCATCACCTTTACCTCAAACCACCTATATAGAGTAATACTGAAGTTTAAAATTTTATGTGTTGGTGGTTGGTTGAGGAATTTATATTTTAAGATGGATGTATTTTCATGTTTCAAATGCCCTGATTTTCCTTTCCAGAGAACTGTTTCTGATTCATGGGAATACAATTGAAGTTGATGAAGTTCAAAATACTAGGAAAGGAAGGAATGATGAGTAGATCTAGAGTGCAAGATAATTCTCATGGTAAGAGATAGTTTTAATAGAAAAATTATAGTTGAAGAAAATTTACATTGCATGAAATGAGAAAGGTTGGACAGATTTTACGTAAGAACATAGTATCAACTTTGAAAGTAAAGGCTCATATCTGAAACTGAAGAAAACTATTGTCCTTCTCTCTCCAAAATGATGCATATCATATACTGAGGCATAATTTTGCATACAATTACTGCTATATTCACAGAGCACTTGGAGCCTGTTGATGAACCACTTAAGGTTTTGTAGAAACCAAACTTAACACCTTCTATTCTACAAAGAAATTCTATGTCTAAAATGTATTCTTACTTAAATCAAGTAACTGAAATAAATTGGTAAGTCTCTTCATGAAATGTACTATTTCAAGTGCAGTAAAGTATAAACCAAGGGATAGTGCCCATAACTAATTTACTAGAAATATTAGCAATGATACAATACAAACCTATTCAACAAGTAGTAAAATATTTGCATACTCCACAAGAGATGGTTCTATTTTTAGGTTGAAAACTAAAGATATTCGGAGAAGTTTTAAAATAGTTTCCCGGGTTTTATATTGTGCACTTCCTGTATTTTATTTTCTTAAATCATGACTTTATCAGTTTAGTCTTCAAACTTTTGATGTAGATAAGAATTTTATATACTTGTTTAGTGAGGAACAGACCCACAGAATGAAATTCTTGGTGTACAATTGGAAAATGTTTACATTATGGGCTTGCAATACCTTAATTGGTTTTTATTTTCCCTCAACTTAAAATAGAAGGAAAGGTAAAGGCAAGGAAACAAATTCTTAAGGATTCTACAAGTGAATAAAATGGGAATAGGGAAACATGGAGTCTAATTCAAAAGATTTCAGATTATCTGTTGTTCCTCAGGTTGGGGTCATGTGTATCAGGTTTAGCCAAGGGGGATATAGGCAGAGATGAGGGCAGGAGCACTGCTCACAATCACCCACTGCCTTCACAGTTATAACCTTTCCTTCCAATTTCTGGATTCCCTTCTTCCTCCACCAAGGAAAGTGTAATTATCTTATGAGCTCCTGTTTAGGTCAAAACTGAGGACAAAATTTATATTATCTCTTTTCTCGTAGAATAAAAATCTAACCAATTCATTGTGTTTTACTGTTTGGAGGAACAAAGAATGAGACATAGAATAAAAATTACCCTACTTCTATTTGACTGTATGAAGAAAAAAATTCAACTAAAAATTAAGAATTTTCTAAAATATTAAAATTAAATGAGTATGTATGTGTGCATAACCACTTTTCTACAAGAAAAGTGATTTTGACTTAATTTATTCCAGAATTACAGGATAGGGTGCTACAAGCTGAAAAGAATTTGCAGTTTATGATCAAAGTATAATCTTAAATTTAATCCTTCCAAAATGCCCTAATAAGAGCAATGCTGAGCACTTTAATATTCCACTTGACCAGGAAATCTCAGTGTAGCTTGCTCTGTGGGACATGAAAAAGAGATTACCCTTTTCTAATCTTTCATGAATGCTTTTAAATATGTGCATACATTTACAAAGTTAAGACATTTTAGGCATAACAATAATTTCATCATGTGTACTATATTTTTTGGAAAAAAGTGTTAGCCATTGTGTAAGGCACTCTTAGGTTATTTTGTTTCGTGTGTGTGTATGTGTGTGTGTATAATTTACACTTTAAGTGGTTATCTATGTATTATTTTTTGAAGTTAAATTGAATTACAATGGTAATAACTACTTTAAGCACTTCTTGTAATTACAGAAATTAAACATAACTTGTACTCATCTTTTGTTATTGGTATATGTTATTAACATTTTAATACTTAAAATGTACATACATTTTGTGGCATTCTGCATACTAAACAAAGCATGCAGAGGGCCAAGTTTCTCTTTGTCTTTTGTTTTCATGTCTAGTAGCTAGCCCAAATACTTGAATGTAATTGGTATTCAAGGAAAATGTTCCATGTGCCTAACTCATCTCATTTTCCCTTGCTATTGTAAAAAGTTGCCACAAGGTTAATTAACACAATTATTTTATTTCACAGTTTGTATTGGTCAGAAGTCCAGGAACAATGTCATAGAGATGGTTCCCTGCTCCAGGTTTCAGGAATCCAAAATCAAGGTATTCTTATCCTGGACCTCACGGGATGAATGTCCTTTCAAACTCATTTAGATTGTTAGCAGAATTCAGTTCCATGTGATTATAGGACAGAAGTCCTTAAGTACCAGCTCTTCTTAAGTGGGGATCATTTTAAGCTTCTAGAAGGACCCTGAATTCCTTAGTTTATGCCCCTCTTCTTCCATCTCCACAATCAGCAAAAGTGACTAAAATCCTCATGCTTTGAATCTCTCTGACCTTCCTTTCAACCATATATCCCCTCTTTCTGTTTGGCCACATCTCTCTACTTACTCTTCTAGTTTTCACTTTGGCTTTTAAGACACATGTGATTGCACTGATATAGCAAGATAATTAAAGATAATCTTTCTATTTTAATGTCACCTAATTCCTGACCTTGTGAGAAGGAACCTGCAACCCACTCCCCCAAAAAACCACTGTGGTGTTCAATTTTGTCAGATCTCAGAAGCTAAGCAGAGTAGGGCTTGATTAGTACTTGAATTGGAGACAGCCTGGGAACACCAGGTGCTGTAGGCTTGGGAGAAGGGCCTGGCAACCCACCCCCCAAAAAACAATCAGCCATTGAAGACCCTATGAATAGCAGAGAAGCACTAACAATATTGTTTCACCTGTTGTAAGTAGGGTCACTATGAATCAGACACTGACTGGACAGAACTTAACAACAACAACATAAATTTGTGACCTTGGTTCTACTTCCAAAATGCCTTTCTGGAAGTACCAATATTCATGTTTAAATCATCAGGAGATGGGAATGTTAGCAGCATTTTTAGATATCTTTAAAATGCTGTCTACCAAAGTCCTAAAAAATGTAAATGTGTATAAAACATTCAAAATATTTGGTTCTGTGGAGAGAAAACACAATATAAACACTGGTTATAATTACTAACTTGCATAATATTTGTGTTAAAATGGATTTGAAAGTGAAAATGGACAGGAAGCTATATCCATATGCTTTGTGTGTGTGTGTGTGATGCTAGAGTTTGAACCCAGGGCCTCACCCTTGTGTGCTTTGCAAGTGCTGTACCACTAAGCTTTCCATTTTTTAATGATTTTTTGAGACACAGTTTCACTAAATTATGCAGACTGCCTCTGGTCTCAAATTTACCGTCCTCCTGCCTCTGCCTCCAGAGTTGCTGGGATTATAGGCGTACACCACCACGCCCAGCCATATGCATTCTTTATCCAAACAATTCAAGGTAAGTTTCTGGAAAATTGCCTTGAGTAGATTGGCTTAAAGGGAATGTTTTGGGATTGGATACCATACTTTAGAGCAGATACAACAAAGATCCTAGAGAAAATAAAAGAAAATCAAGTAAAGCCAATTAACTTGGGAAAAATATATGGCCTTGGAATTGCACTTCTGCCATTCTTTTTTTGTAGCTGCTTATTTCTAATGATATTTTTAAATAAAGTAAGCATTCCCCATTTGGTAGGGAAATTGTACTGAGAAAAAAGATTAAGGGCAGAGAGGTAAAAATGTGTTGAGGAAGGCACAATAGGAACTCTAAGAGAGAATTACAGGAGACAGATTTGAACATAAGAAAAACTATAAAAATAGATGATGAGAAACCAAAATGAGGTAAACATAAAGTTAAGTTACACTCAAGAGAAATTATGAAACTGAAAAGATTGATGACTTTTTTCCATAGCTGAAGAATTATTTTTCTCTATTTTACAGCTTTTCCATTAAAATATTAAAATAGACCAGAAAAATGATAATCATATCCTGGTATTGGTCAATATGCTTTTCCTTCTAACTTCATACAGCTCTAGGCAATTAACTCCCTCATCAGCAAAATGAAACATTAATAAGATGTTTGGGCTGAGGTTTAGCTCAGTTGGTAGAGTGCTGTGCTATACTCTCTGAGGCTCTTGGTTCTATCCCTAGCCCTGCAAAAATGGGAGAGGACCTGACAATCCACTTCCAAAGCAATCCCCAAACAATTAGCCATTGAAAACCCTATGGTGGCCACTAGGAGTCAGGACTGACTGCATGGCACCTAACAACAATAAGATGCTTGAATATTAAAGGCATTATTCAAAATTCAAACTTCTCAATTTATGAGTGGCAGAGGGTTATCAGTCCCCTAGATGAAAAAACTTGATTGAGATATTGAGGTATATTACATGCTTTGGAGAGACTGTCTCATACCAGGTACACTAGATGGCATTATTACCTTTTACTCTCAGGATTACATAAACATCTTTCCAATCACTGGTTTACCTACAGCAATTTCCTCCAAATAGTTGTCCTCTAATTTCCCTTGGTAACTCCCCAAATGCCCTACATATAGACCTGTATCAGAAACTAATATCAAGCCTCCACCTACTGAGAATTTGAAACAGTCTTTAGACATTGTTTGGAGACATTGAAATGAGTATATCATCAATGTTCTTCCTATACATTGCCCTTGTGGGCTTTTACTGACTATACCCATGAGTCTGCTTTTTATAGAGTTCATCCTTCACAGGTGCTTCTATCTTCCCCTTTCCTACAGATTTTGTATTGCCCTTCTCCTCTTAATTTTGGTAGAGTTTATTTAACTCTTTATCTTTGTTGTTGTTAGGTGCCATCGATTCCAGTCGCGACTCATAGCGACCCTATGTAGAGTAGATCAAAACACGTCCTAATTCTGTGCCAGGCACACAATCTTATTTATGTTTAAGTTCATTGTTACAGGCACTGTGTCAATCTATCTGGTAAGGGGTATCCCTTTTTTTCGTTGACCTGCTGCTCTCACAAACATGGTGTCTTTCTCCAGGGATTGGTCTCTCCTCACTACATGTTCGAAATATGTAAGACCCAGTCTGGAAATTCTTGCTTCCAAGGAGCACTCTGGTTGCACTACTTCTAGGACAGATCTGTTGGTTCTTTTGGCAGTCTACAGTATATTAAATAATTGTCTCCAGTGCCATAATTCAAAAGCATCATTTCTTCTCCAGTCTCCCTTGTTCAATGTTCAGCTTTCACAACCATGTAATGTGACTGAAAAATCATGGCGTGAGTCAGGCACACCTTCACCTTCTTGGTGACATCTTTACTTTTTAATACTCTAAAAAGATCTTTTGCCACAGCTTTTCCCAGAGCAATGTGTCTTTGGATTTCTTGACTGCTACTTCCACAGGTGTTGATTATACAGCTAAGCAAAGCAAAATCTTGGACAACCTCAATCATTTGTCCATTTATTGTGAAGTTGCATACTGATGCAATAGTAAGGATTTTTTGTTTTGTTGATATTCAGTCACAATCCATACTGAAGGATGTGGTCTTTGATCTTCATCAGTAAGTGGTTTAAATACAGTTCACTTTCAGCAAGAAGAGTTGTGTCATCTGCATAAGGCGGGTTGTTAATGAGTCTTCCTCCAATTCTCATAAAGTCCAGCATCTCAGATTTATGCTCAGCATATAAATTGAAGAGATATGGTAAAGGTATACAGTCCTGGCACACACCTTTCTCAACTTTAAACCAGGCAGTGTTTCCTTGTTCTATTTGAACAACTGCCTCCTGGTTCACATACAGATTCCTCATGAGAAAAATTAGGTGCTCTGGTATTCCCATTTTCTGAAGTGTTAACCAAAATTTGTTATGATCCACACAGTCAAATGCTTTAGCATAGTCAATAAAATATAGATAGATATCTTCCGAATATTCTCTGTTTTTGGCTAATATCCACCTGACATCAGCAATGATGTCCCTGGTTCCCCACCCTCATCTGAATTCCACTTGATTTTCCAATAATTCCCTGTCTATATACTGGTGAAGTCACTTTTGAGTGATCTTTAGTAAAATTTTGCTTGTGTATGATATTAATGATATTGTCTAATAGTTTCCACATTCAGTTGGATCCCCTTTTTTGGGAACAGGCACACATATGGATCTTTTCCAGTCAGGTGGCCAGGTAGCTGTTTTCCAAATCTGTTGGCATAAACATGTTAATACCTCCTGTACTGTATCTGTTTGTTTAAATATCTCTATTGGTATCCCATCAATTCCTGGAGGCTTGTGTTTTGCCAGGTATTTCAAGGTGGCTTTCACTTTGTTCTTTACTACTATTGGTTCCTCTTCATATGCAACCTCTTGAAATGGTTGGTCATCTACCACTTCTTTTTTTGTATAATGACTCTGTGTATTCCTTCCATCTTCTTTTGATCTTTCCTGCATCATTTAATATTTTTCCCTGTAGAATTTTTCACTATTGCCACTCGAGGGGTAAGTTTTTTCTTCACTTCCTTAAGCTTAAGAAACATGGATGTGTTCTTCCCTTTTGGTTTTCTGCTTCCAGCTCTTTGCACATGTCATTATAATATTTGTTTTCATCTTCTCGACCTACATTTTGAAATCTTCTGTTTAGTTCCTTAGCTTCATCATGTCTTTCTTTTACTTTATCTGCTAGACATTCAAGCGCAAGGTCCAGTGTCTCTTTTGACATGTAATTTGGTCTTTTTTATTCTTGTCTTTTTAATAACCTTGATATCTTGAATGATATCTCTTCTGTCGTGCCACAACTCGTCTGGTCTCCTATCATTTGTATCTAATGCATTAAACCTATTCTTGAGGTGGTCTCTGAACTCAGGTGGGATATACTTAAGGTCATACCTTAGCTCTCCTACACTTATTCTAATTTTCTTCAGCTTCAGTTTGAACTTGCATAGGAAAAGTTGATGGCCTGATCCACAGTCAGCACCCGGTTTTGTTCTGACATTTGATGTAGAACATTTCCATCATTTCTTTTCACATATGTAGTCAATTTGGTTCCTGTATGTTCCATCCAGGGAAGTCCATATACATAGTCACCTCTTATGTTGGTGGGAAAATGTGTTTGCAATGAAAAGATTATTGATCTGACAAAATTCTACCATGTGAAATATGCATCTTTTCTGTTACCAAGACCATATTTTCCAACTACTGAGACTTCTTTTTTGTTTTCCAACTTTTGCAATCCAGTCACCAATAATTATCAGTACATCCTGATTGCATGTTTGATCTCTTTCAGATTGAAGAATCTGGTAGAAATCTTCCCTTTCATCATTTGTGGCCTTAGTGGTTGGGTACATAAATTTGAATAATAGTCATATTAACTGTCCTCCCTTGTAGGCATATGGATATTATGCTATCACTGACAACTTTGTACTTCAGGAAAGATCTTGAGATATCTTTTTTGATGATGAATGCAACCCCATTTCTCTTTAGTTTGTCATTCCCAGCATAGTAGACCATATGATTATCTGACTCAAAATGGCCCATGCCAATCCATTTTAGCTCACTGATGATTAGAATGTCAATATTTATGCACTCCATTTCTTTTTTAATGATTTCTAATTTTCCTAGATTCATACTACCATTAAATGGATGGTACCATTCAATGTATGTTTACAGTTGTTTGTCCCCATTTTGTGTCATGCATGTCACCAAGTGGAGGTCCCTGCGGGTTTACTCCATTTTCATCATTAAGGTAGACTCACATTGTGGAGGCAACTCTTCCCCAGTAGTCTTTTGAGTGCCTTCCTACCTGGGGGACTCATTTTCTGGCACTATATCTGACAGTGTTTCTTTGCTATCCATAGGACTTTCAATGGCTAGTTGTTTTGGGAGTAGATCACAAGTACCTATCCCTAGTCTGTCTTAGTCTGGAAGCTCAGCTGAAACATGTCCACCATGGATGACCCTGCTGGTATCTGAGATACTGGTGGCATAACTTTCAGCCTCATTGTAACACACAAGCCCCCACAGTGCAGCAAACTAACAGACATGTGGGGGTCTTTATCTTTTGTCACCTTGAAAGAAACAGGACAATAATTTGCACCTGGAGCTACATAAAGTGAGTACTGCTATCCTTTGGATCTGAGTTGTCACTGAGAAATTCATTGTCAGTTTGCATGGGCTGGGCAGAGAATACTGAAGCCTTTTGAAAAGCCATACTGCCTGTCCTCATGGTCTGAACATAGCATCTACTTGTCACCAGAACATCACTGTGACATCCAATCCTCTCATATCTTGGAAGCTAAGGAGAGTCAGGCCTGGTAAGTACTTGGATAGGAGACTGCCTAAGAATACCAGGTGCTGTAGGTTTGGGAGAAGGACCCAGCAACCCACTCCCAAAACAATTAGCAATTGAAAACCCTATGTATAACAGAGAAGCATTGATAATACTGTTTCACCTGTTGTACATAGGGTCATTATGAGTTGGACACCAGTGGCACTTAACAGCAAGAACAAAGGTTTAGTGACAGTTTCCAACACTTCTAGAAAGAAGACTGATTACAGAACTGAAATGGGAAAACTTTGTGAATTGTAGCACTCACATATTTCTCTTTAAACAAGAGGTTTTGGTTTTAGTAAATGGAAAATATTAAACACTACAGACAGTTTAAGATTATCACATCCAGTTGGCCTTTCTTTTTTTACTGATTGAATCCCTGCTATCTTGATTCATGTTGGCATCAAAAATTTAAAGACGTATGACCTAGCATTTATGGCAAAAGCCATCTTTTTTTGTACTAAATATTTTTCCTACTACTCTTTGTATAGCAAATATAAAAACTATTTTAAAATTGATTTACACATTTGGATTTGATTCTAGTACTGTTTTATTATTTGTTATTTGTATTTAAAAATAATTCTCTTGCTAAAATCTTCTCATTCGTGTAAAAAAAAATTATTCCTCATTCAACTTTTATGGCCTCTCAAAATTTATACCCAACCTGCTTATCCAGGCTTAAAGTAACTGTCTTCCTGCAGAATTTTCTGCAGCAACCAATGTGCTTCATTTACTGAAGACCCATTTTAGGAAACATTCTAATATCTTCAGGGACAGGAGATGTAAGGTAAATCTCTTTAATGGGCTTGTCCTTTCTAAGAATATTTACAATCATGATCTTTTATAGTTTTAATTAAAAGAGTTTATTTTCAGAGAAGTTTTAGTCATATAGAAAAAGTGGAAAATACAGAGTTCCTATATGTGATGGTAAATTTTGATTGTTGGCTTGATTAAATTGACAGGTGCCTAGGAGATTAATAAAGCACACCTCTGGCTGTGTCTGTAAGGATCTTTCCAGAGAGGATTAACTAAGGAAGAATACCCACCCTGAATGTGGGCTGCACCATTCCATAAGCTGGATGCCCAAATGGAATTTAAAAGGGAAAAAGACAGTGCCAGTGAGTACAGGTTTTCTCTCTCTGTCTGCTTCCTAGCTATCGTGATGTGAGCTGTTTGCTCCACCACACCCTCCTGGTAATGATGGACTGCAGCCTCTGAAACTGTGAGCCATAATGCATCATTTCCCCTTTTAAATAGGTTCCCTCAGATATGTTTTCATGGTTATGAAATTCTGACTAACCCACCCCTCACATCCGTTAACCCATTTTAGCCCTTCAATTTCCAGGTTGTCAGCCCTTGCATAGGCCATCTAGATCAATTCTTACTCTGTACTCTTAAATCTATCTCATAGCAACATAGCAATCAAGGTTGCCCGCATTTGTTCCTGCAGGTGGATATTCAGTTATCCTTTCACTGTTGTGTGTTCTTAGCATCATTGTGGAAGATCAATTGCCTTCAAATGTGTGGATTTATTTCTGGGCTCTCTAGTCTGCTCTATTGGTTTTTATGTCTGTTTTTATGATGGCACCATACCATTTTGATTATTATAGATTTGTAGTGAATTTTAATATAAAGAACTGTAATGTTTCTAGCTTTATTCTTTTTTCAAGGCTATTTTGGGTATTTGGGTCTTTTGGTCAAAGTTGCTTTGGCTGTTTTGGCTTTTGGTTATTTTGAATGTGATGATGGTTCTATTTCTGAAATAAAATAATTTCATAAAAATATCTAAAAAATTCCTATGGAATTTTGATAAAAATTTCATTGAATATATAGATGTCTTTGGGTAATATGAACATTTTTATATTATTAATTTTTTTCCAATGTGGGAACACAGGATATCTTTACATCTTTTCTCAATGTGTTATAGCTATTAGTATCCAGATCTTTCTTTTTGGCTAAATTCATTTCTATGCATTTTAATGCTATTGTACATAGGATTGTTTCCTAAATTTCTTAACCCATTGTCTTAATCCCTGTGCTTCTTTAACAAAATACCTTAGAATGGGTAACTTATAGTAATAGAAATTAATTCCTTGAACATCCATAGGCTAAATCCAAGATGAACACATGAGCAGATTCAGTGTCTGGTGAAGGCTGCTAGCTAGCTTCAGTGCTGGTACCTTGTTACTGCTTCCTTCCATGGCAGAAGGGTTGAATGTTGGTCCATAGAGGAAAGGGAAAAATGGAACAAGAAAGTTCCTTCTAGCCCTTTTATAAGAGTACTAATCCATTAATGAGGTAAGCCCACATGATCTAATCACCTTCACAATGCATCACTTAATAGTACTACATTGGGTATCGGGTTCCAAAATATGAATTTTGGTGGATCATCACGCCATATTAACCATGTAAAATCAATTCCAAATAGATTGAATACTTAAAGAATTGCTTAAAACCTTAAAATTTCTAGGAGAATATGTAGGGGAAATATTCTTGAAATTAGTCTGGGCAATCATTTTTTTTGGATATGACTCCAAATGAAAAAACAGTGATAGAGAAAATAAATAATGGGATCGCATCAAACTAAAAATACATTTCACAACAAAAGAAACAATAGGGTGAAGAGACAAACAACACAATGGGATAAAATATTTGAAAATCATATAGTTGATAAAGGGATACTATCCCAACTACATAAAGAACTTAACTCAATGGCAGGAAAACAAATAAACAAATTAAAAATTAGGAAAAGACAAACATTTATCAAAAGAAGGTATGCAAATGGCCAATAGTATGTGGAAAAATGTTCAACATCACTAATCAACATTGAAATGCAAATCAAAACCACAGTGAGGCATCACATCTCACCTATTAGGGTGGCTGTTGTAAAAAAGATAAGAAATACAAGTGCTGAAGAGAATGTGGAGGGAAAGAAACCATTATATACTGTAAGTGGGAATATAAATTGATACCATCAACAATATGTACATAGTATTAAAGTTTCTCAAAATGTAAATATATAACTATAATAAGATCCAACAATTCTACTTCTGGATATATATCCAAAGGAAATTAAATCACTAAGTCAAAAAGATTGATTCTTCATTGTTTATTGTAGCATTATTCATAGTAGGCAAAATATGAAGTCAACCTAAATGGCAATTGATGCATGAGCACATGAAGGAAATGCAATATGTATGTGGCATGTACACATCCATGTATATACTTATGCACAGAATAATATTATTCCATATTAAAAATAGAAATTCTGTCATTGGTAACATGAATGATAATGGAGGATGTCAACATCTCTGAAATAAGCTAGGCACAGAATGACAACTTATATGTGGAATCTAAAAGAGTAGAATAGTGGTTGATGGGGTAGAGTAGAGGAAAATGAAAAGGTGTTAGTCAAAAAGTACAAAGTTTCAGTTATACAAGAAGTCCTAAAGATTAGCTATATGGTCCAGTGACTATAGGTAACAATACTGAATATGTACATAAAATTTTGTTAAGAGGATAGATATTATGCCGAGTTACTATATAACATGCTAAAGTGATAATAAAGAGGGAGGGAAGAAATTTTGAAGATGATATGGAGCTGCATTTGGCATACGTTGTTACGATCTCTCAGTCATCAAACTGTATGCATTAGATCTGTATAGATTTGTATTTTTCAGTAATACCTCAAAATTCATTTGAAAAAATTACACTCATGTTCCATGAAAATTCACTAAAGAATGGCAAAATTTTTATTCTATCTACAATATCTTGAGTCTTGTGCTATATCATATCTAATATCAGCAGGCCTAAATGCTAGGCTCTTTTAAGGTGTAGTTAATTGACTCTAAACTGTTAATACAATAAATCTTCAGATAGTACTGTTTTTATTGTTGTACCTTTAGTTTAAAAACTGGGTACTTATTCATGTAATTGCCATTTAAGGTATTCTCAGATACAAAAGATGGGTACCAAAATAGGACTAGATAAACAAGAAATTTATTGCAACAAATAAAATGCCTTTAAAGGAGAGAGGGGAACAGGATTAGTTTGGAAGAGAGTTCACATAATGATGCATGTTTGGCATCTGTGCATAAAAGACAGGGAAGGAATAATAGTTAAGAAAGGTCCGTAAACTACAATGATGCCAGACTAACAGAAAATCCTCAAGCCAAAGTTACTTGATTGATGAATTGCACAAAATTCAAGAATAGCCCTGTACCTTTATTGTAGACATGTTTAGCCATTGGCTGGGAGTGTATTGCGGAAATGTCTATGGTCCATTGTATATCTGAAGGTCCAACAGGTAGAGGGTATGCATAAGCCATGGAACTCACAATAGATTCATTGAATGGGACATTTGAACAGGGAAACTTTATGGTAACCACAGTAAGTCAGCAAAAACCACCACCACTAATGACAAAAAACACCTTATTAGTATATTAATGGTATATTTATTCAAAGGGCCTAAAATTACCTAAATAGAAACACATACTGTTATTGTTTGAATATGATATGTCTCTCTTTGGCTCATGTGTTAAAGCTTAGGTCTCCAGCTGGTGGCAGTAATTTTGGAGGTTCTGGAATCTTAAGTATGTGGGACCTGGCAAGAGGAATCAGGTCACTGGGAATGGGGCCTTGGAGAGATCTTGTCCCTGACCCCTTCCTGTCTCACTCTTTCTGTTTCCTGTCTGGCCTAAGGTGAACAATTTCTTCCACCTCATACTCCTACCACCATGATGTTCTGCCTCACCATTACTCCAGAATCAGCAGAGCCAAAGAGTATGGACTAAAATCTCTGAAATGATAAGCCAAAATAAATCTTTTCTCTTTAAGTTGTTTTTGGAGAGTATTTCATCACAGCAGTGGAAAAGTTACTAATACAGGGAATTCATCCTAGAGAAGTAGAGTTTTTGCTATGACTAAACCTGCCCATGTGGTTTTTAATCTATTGTAACTGGCATATGGGAAGAATTCTGCAAGAGTTTGGAGATGGAGGCTAGAGTACCCTTAGAATGTTATATATTGATATCAAAAGGACAGTCTATTGGGAGTTCAGATGACCAGAATACCTGTAGAAATTCAGAGAGTATAGAGGTTTTAGATGAGAAGAAGGACTCTATTCAGAATTTGATTAGAGGTCATTTATGTTACATTTTGGCATATAAGTGGTCTATAGTTTGTCTGTGTCCAGAGACTTTGAGTGAGCCTGAATTTATAAGTAATGACCTAAGTAATTTAATGGAGAAAAATTCAAGAAAGTATAGCATTCAGACTGTGACATTGCTATTCTTGACTGCTTTTAGTTATGTTTACAGTGAGAATTGGCAGCAAAAATGAAAGCAGAAACTTGAAAAACAACCAGTTTGGCCAGATAAGAGTGAGTTTAAAGTTGTGAACAAGGAGGGTGTAGTTGTTAGGGAGATTGTTGTTGTTGTCTGACTCAGTGACCCTATGTACAACAGATGAAACATGATTGTCAGTGCTTCTCTGCTATTAATGTGGTTTCAATGGCAGATTGATTCTTGGGAGTGGGTTGCCAGGTGCTTCTCCCAAGCCTACAGTATCTGGTGTTCCCAGGTGTTCTCCCTTCCAAGTACTAACCAGGCCAGACCCTGCTTAGTTTCCAAGATATGATGGGATTGGATGCCACAGTGCTATGGCTGCAGGCTGTTAAGGAGACTAGCACCATTAAAAAGAAGCCAAGCACTTTGCATTGGGCAATAGAAAAGATGCCTTGAAGACATCTCCAGAATTCAGTGGACCTCACCCATCTAGGCTTAAGGGTATTAAAGGGTCAATTCATTTGAAAGATTTTTCCCTTGAGAATAAATTGCCTCCAGCATGCACTGCTTTCATAGGGCTACCAAGAAAGTTGTTTACCCAGGATATATTTACCAGATTCATCTGCCCTAGCACAAAAAGACCACTTCAGACATGGTCCAAGGGGAATCAGGCTATGACTTAGGCTGGTAGCAAACCTTAATGTCACCCACATGATATAGGTTTTGCAAGCATGAATAATGCAAAAGAATTACATGGACATAGAGGCTTCCACTGAGATTTCAAGGGAAGACCTGGGAGGCCAGGAAGTGTGTGGCAGGGTCAGTGTCCCTTTAGGCTGGCTCTGAGATCGTGATGTAAGAAACTGTGAGGGTAAAGGCTAAGTTGTGATGGAGACATAAAAATGTTGGAGAAACCAGAAATGTGAAAAGAATGAGAAGGAAAGCAACAGGCAATGAATGGAGCCAATCCAAGAGAGAGGCCACGTGGGTTGAAAAAGGTGAAGCTGTGGAGGTAGGTGGGACTTCCCTAGCCTGTTGGTGCTCATATCAAGCTACCACAGTGTGTTGTTGATTCCAGACATGGAACTGCAGGATTTAGTGTTTTCCCTGCTGGGCGTCAGTCTTGCTTTCCTCCTGTTCTTCCTTACTATTTTGTTCTTTCCTTTTGGAAAGAGAATGTTATATTGTGCCATTATATCTTGGAAGTATGCAAGTCTATTCTCTTATATTACAGAGGCTCAGAGCTAAGAGTTTCCTTTGCATCTCAGAAGAGACTTTGGACATAGACTTTTGAACAGCGTTGGAACTGTGGAGACTTTGGAAACTTGGAAATGGACTAATTTTTTTTCCAATATGAGATGGTCATGGCCCTTTGGGGACCAGGGGAAAAAGGTTGTAGTTATATATGAAATGTTCTCCCACAGACTCATGTGTTACAGCCTCAGTCCCCAGCTGTTGGTACTATTTTAGGACATTCTGGAAATGTCAGGAAGTGGAGCCTAACTGGAGAAGTAGGTCACTGAGTCATCTTGTTCCCAGCCCGTTCCTTTCTCCCTCTGTCTGCTTTCTATCTTCCATGAGGTGAACAGCCT
>VMDO01022195.1:0-33942 GCA_007922755.1 Pedetes capensis
CATCTTACATGAAAACGACAGGGCTCACCATGCCAGTTTCCATAGGTGCTCATCTTATTCTCTAAAGCCATACATCATTTCTTTGTAATGGCCATCTTTTTGTTTGGTTGTTTGGTTGGTTTTTGGTAGGAGAGGAGGAATGAAATTCTGTTTTACTGTGCGAATCAATACATGGGTTATTGTACTCACAGATAAATCCATGTCTCCCAATCTTTTTTGTTCCTGCTCAATAACAGATTCTAATACTTTATAGTAAAGCATTTCTGCAAAACGAAAATGTTTGCTGGAAGTTTCTGTAGAAATAAAAAACATGTACACACACAAAAATCAAATTCAAAGGATATAAATATTATGGAAAACGAAGACCTATCTCTTCCTCTCTATCCACAAAATAAAACTTCAAAACCAAATGCACTTTTTACAATTGCTGTTTCAATTATCCCTAAGATTCCTTAATATTTTTCATGGTAACATTTTTTCCAAAATTATGAAATGAAAGTTGCACATAAAGGACTGATATCAAGCCAGGCACCGCAGTACGTGTGCCTGTAATTCCAGTGACTCAGGAGGCAGAGGCAGAAGGATTGGGAGTTTGAGGCCAGAGGTAGCCTGTGTGCAACTCACTGAGACCTTGTCTCAGAAAATAAATAAATACATAAATAAATAAACAAACAAACAGGAGTCTAGGAAGTACAGCTCTGTGGTAGAGTACTTGCCTAGCATGCGTGAAGGCTACGTTTCAACCCCTACTATTGAGTGATAAGAAAACAAACTGTAATATCATTCCATGAAGATTTATACCCTTTTTTCCCTGTGTTTGAATAAAGTAGTTCTATGTTGCTATAGTTTGGGTATGAATGTTCCCCTCACGGCCCATGTATTGAAGGTGTGATCCCCAGGGAGGCCCTGTTGGGAGGTGGTGGGACCTTTAGGAGGTGGGGCCTTGTGGAAGGTCCTTATGGCATTGGAAGCATGCCCTCAAAGGGGACGGTGGCACTAGTCTTGCTCTGTGCTTCCTGGCTTATGATGTGAGTTTGCCCTACTGCATGTGTCTAGCCATTGCCATTCAGCATCTCCACCAGAGGCCCAAAGCAATGGTGCTATTAGATCAAGAACTGGAGCCTCCAAAACTAGGACCTGAATTAACCATTTCTTACTAGCTAATTCTCTCAGGTATTTTGTTATAGTAACAGGAAGCTGACTAATAAATGTGCCAAGAGATACTATAAGTGGTTTATTATTCCACACATACTTAGTTCCAATTCATGACATCAAGCAGTGCTCAGGGCAGGTGTGGTCATATATCAGCTATAGGTTGAGCATCCCGAAATTAGAAATCCAAAATCCAAAATGCTCCAAAATCTGAAACTCTTTGAATACACAGCATGACGCTGTAAGTTGAAAATTCTACACCTGACCCCATAATGATCCCACAATACACATACATCAAAAATACTGTATAAAATTATTAGGCTATGTATATAAGGTACATATGAAACAAATGAATTTTACATTCAGATTTGGGTCCTATCCTCAAGATATTTCATTTTGTCCATGCAATATTCCAAACTCTAAAACATTTGTAACACTTCTGGTGCCAAGCTCTCTTCAGACAAGGGATACTCAAGCTGTACGTCTTCTTTCCTTGTTCTTACTATGTTGATAAATAACAATACATATGTTTAATTTCCAGTTTACAAATGAAAACTAAAGGATTTCGAAATTAAAAAGTACCTGAAGTCCAACATAATAAAGATATTAGTCTAAAATTTCTCTCTTTCTGAGAAGGACCTAGAAATCACTTGAGTGACAGAAAAAAGAAATGGACAGCCACACTCGACTTCAGTCTAAAGTCCTAAGTCTTTTCCTCGTGTTTCTAACTCATTACCAGGAAAGGACTCCATGTCTCCAAATGTGAAAGTTGAGAGCAGTATAGACAATCTTAAACCTTACCTTTAGCACAGCTACTAAAATCCTCATCTGGCTGGGAATGCTGAGAATATATTTCATACATCTCTTTCAATCTGTTAGCAATGGCCTGGGTTGGATCTCTGGAACATGTCCTAAAAAGTAGTAAGGAATTATCTAGTGTCCACATCTTGCCAAGTCACAAAGGAATAAAATGTTTACAACTCTGTAATTTCATTAACATGTAAATATAAAATACTCTGAACAGATGCTATACTCTTTCCAAATTAATAAAGGAGATCTCATACTTCCTTTGAAAACATGGTGGCACCGCTAATTAAAGTGGGAAAGAAATTCTGGTGTGGGATTTTACATTTTACTGCAGTAAGTTCAGCAACCTTGGACCTCGGTGCATTTGATGGTGTGACTGACCCCTAGCCACCTAACTCATCCCCAGTCACTGATGACAACCAAAACTGCCTTCAACTAGTTCTCCAGAGGGCAGTGGAAATCCCATTAAGAACTCATGGAAGAAAACAGAAGGAACAAGTACATAACCTACACTCATAAGCTGTTACTGGGATTATTTTTCCCCCTAGATGAGATTTATTTCATTAGTTTTTTTATTAGAAGGCAATATATGGAGTCCAATAAAAAAATATAGTGACTATTTAAATTTTAAAAAGTTACTGTACGGGGGAAGTTAACATAAACAATGTACAATGAAATGTATGTATGGAAATGTCATAATGAGACCCATTAAATTGTATATGAAAAATTATTTTTAAAAAGTTTTAAAAAGTTACTTCAGAATATGGGAAGAACAACAGGATGTGTTTGAAGCCAGCATGAGTCTTTTGAGGGGGATTAATGGTAATGTGTGTTTTATTGTAATACTTTAAAAATTTAAACTATTTACCCGATTTTTGATATCTCATATGTTCAATGCAGAAGTGCTATACAAATTATTAATGTATATATTCATTGTAAAAGTATAGCAAGTTTAGAAAACTATAAAGTAATAATCCTGCTAGAGATAATATTTTGTGTGTATGGTACTACAGAGTTGAACCCAGGGCCTCACACATGCTTTTGTAGGCGCTTTACCACTGAGTCACATCCCCTGCCCACTTTTTACTTTTTATCTTGAGACAGGGTTTCACTAAGTTATGCAGGCTGCCTCTGGCCTTGAATTTGTGATCCTCTTGCCTGTGCCTCCCCAGTCACTGGGCTTAAGGGTGTGAACCACTGTGCCCAGCCTACAGATAACTACTGAATGTCATATACAACCAGAATTTTACTTATAAACACACGCTGTTGTTGTTGTTAGGTGCCATTGAGTTGTGTCCGACTCATAGCGACCCTTATAGGGTTTTCAATGGCTGATTGTTTTGGGATTGCCTTGGGAGTGGGTTGCCATGTCCTTCTCCCGTTTTTGTGGTGCTGGGAATCCAACGGGGGACATCAGAGACTACAGAGAGGCGCTCTACCAACTGAGCTAAATCCCAGCATAAACACACATATATGTACCTTTTTACAAAACAAAGCTGGTAATAGCACTACTGGTAATATTTAACGCTACTAGTGTTACTCAAGATAATGCTGTTATGACTGGTTAAAGATTATAAAGGGATCTGAAAGATAAAGAACTTAAGACAGGTTTTTAAAATATATATATAAAATGCTTCTACTAGCCTGACTAACAGAGTAAGACCCCATCTCAAAAAAAAAAAAAAAAAAAAAAAAAAAAAAAAAAAAAAAAAAAAAAAAAAAAAAAAAAAAAAAAAAAAAAAAAATTAAAAACTTCACGGCAATATCTAGATTGGTGTTTAACCAAACTGGGTACTGCAGCCTAGCCAAGATGACAAATAAAATTAACTATCCCATTATATAAAGCATAATTTACAAAGTTATAGAAATGTAAGTATTAGATCCCATAGTCCAATTTTCTTATTTTTTCATATGAGGAAACAGATAAGAGCAGAGAAGTATCCAGGTTATATACACATGCATTTACAAGAGTACGTACACACCAAATCCCCAGCATCTTTTATAAATTGCCCATTTCCTTCTAATAAAAGTAGAAAATAAAATAAGTTAAAAATAAAATACTTGTAAATTCAAGGAAAATGAGGTCCACCTGGAAAGTATGACCTAGGAAAAGACCATAAAAACATAGTTTGTTGAATGTTAGTCACAGTTAAAGTTTAGTTACAAAGCCGATTTCATGAAAATGTAAAAGAAAGGTAGTCACACTTGAAATTTAATGAGCTTCGCTATGAGGGGAATATGACTGACGTGTATACGTGGGGTCTTCTTCATCGCATACCACCAGAATTAAAGAGCTGGAGACAGAAAACCAAAAAGGAAGAACATGCTCTATTTTTCTCAAGCTTAAGGAATTGAAAAATTTCGAGCCTCAAGTGGCAACAGTGAAGGATTCTACAGGGAAAATATTAAATGATGCAGGAAACATCAAAAGAAGATGGTAGGAGTACACAGAAGCATTATACCAAAAAGAATTGGTGGATGACCATTTCAAGAGGTTGCATATGGTCAGGAACCAATCAATGGTACTGAAGGATGAAGTGGAAATTGCCTTGGAAGTGAAACACAAGGCTCCAGGAATTGATGGGATACCAACAGAGATGTTTCAACAAACGGATGCAGGACTAGAGGTGCTAACATGTTTATGCCAAAAGATTTGGAAAACAGCCACCTGGCCAACTGACTGGAAGAGATCCATATTTGTGCCTAATCCCAAGAAAGGAGATCTAACTGAATGTGGAAACTATTGAATGATACCATTAATATCACATACACGCAATATCATTCAAAAACGACTGCAACAATATATAGGACAGGGAACTGCCAGATAATCAAGCCAGACTCAGAAGAGGGTGTGGACCCAGGAACATCACTGCTGATGTCAGATACTAGCCGAAAGCAGAGAATACAAGATGTCTATGCTTCATTGACTATGCAAAGGTATTTGTGTGGATCACAATAAATTATGGATAACAATGTAAAGAATGGGAATACTACAGCACTTAATTGTACTCATGAGGAATCTGTACATGGACCAGGAGGCAGTCGTTCAAATAGAACAAGGAAATATTGCCTGCTGGTTTAAAGTCAAGAAAGGTGTGCATCAGGGCTGTATCTTTTTTCTTTTTTTTTTCCTTTGTAGTACTGGGGGGTTAAACCCAGGGTCTGGTGCTTGCATGCTTTGCAAGTGCTATTCCACTGAGTTTCACCCTCAGCCCATTTTTTACTTTTTATTTCCAGACTAGGTCTTGCTAAGTTACGGAGGCTACCTCTGGTCTTGAATTTGCAATCCTCCTTCCTCCAACCTTTTCAATCACTGGAATTACAGGCATGAGCCGCCACGCCCAGACAGGGCTGTATCCTTTCACTGTACCTCTTCAGTCTCTATACTGAGCAAATAATCTGAGAAGGTGGGCTTTAGGAAGAACACAGCATTGTGATTGGTGACTGGAGGAAGACTTATTAACAACCTATGTTACGCTGATGACACAATTCTGCTTGCTGAAAGCAAAGAGGATTTGAAACTTACTGATGAAGATCAAAAAACACAGCCTTTAGTGTGGATTGTGCCTGAACATCCACAGAACAAAAATCCTTACAACTCAGTCAGTACACAGGTTCATGATAAATGGAGAAAAGATTGAGGTTATCCAAGATTTTGCTTTACTTGGATATATAATTAACACCCATGGAAGCAGCAGTCAAGAAATCTAAAGACGCATTACACTGGGAAAAGCTGTTGCAAAAGACCTCTTTAAAGTGCTGGAAAATAAAGATGTCACATTGAAGACAAAGGTATGCCTGACTAATGTCATGGTATTTTCAGTCTCAACATATGATTGTGAAAGCTGGACCTTGAATAAGGGAGACACAAGAAAAAATTGATGCTTTTGAATTATGGTGCTGGAGACGAATATTCAATATACCATGGGCTGCATAAAGAACCTTCAGGTCCGTCCTAGAAGAAGTGCATCCAGAATGCTGCTTGAAAACAAGGATGGCTACATTGTGCTTTATGTTTTTAGACATGTTAAGAGGGACCAATCCCTGCAGAAGGACATCATGTTTGGGAGAGTGGCAGGTCAACGAAAAAAATGAAGATCCTCAACTAGATGGATTGACACAAGTGCTGCAAAAATGGCATTAAACACAAGGACAGATTGTGTATCTGGCACAGTGTCAGGGAGTGTTTCGTTCTGTTGTCCATAGGGTCATCATGAGTCAGACCCAACTCGCTGATACCTAACGACAATACATAGGGTCTTCTTCATTCCATTCCACCAGAATTAAATGGGGTTATACAGGGTCTAAATCATCAAATCATAATGTTTTAAAACTAGGAGGAGCTTTGGAGTCAGATTTTTCAAATCAACTTGCCTGAAGTAATGCACAAAATAATTACATATAGTCTACTATGCTTTTCACAAAAATATATTTCTACCAGCTTCAGGCAGAAGAAAGGCTGAGTGTCTTAGAGAGCTTACAACAGTGATGGTGGTTTTGCTCTTGCTTTATGAACACATGAAAGTGTCAATCTTTTCACATCTGATCCACACTTCAGAACTTTGTTCAGGTCCAATCCCCTTCAGCTCTCATTTTCACTGACCCCTCAACACCTTCCCTAACATCTTAGAACGCTTGGTAATAGGGCAGTTTGGTGCTTTATTATTACATGGTTCAGTGTTGTTAGTTAACATATCCTGTACCATATTAAAGAAATCTGAGCAAAGACAATCGCCTTCTACTTATACATCTTACACTGTATGTTGTCTTCTAATGACCAACAGGACGCGACATACAACTGATATAAAATTGTTAAAGGGTAAATTAAGTTACTAATATTGAAAAATTAAGACAGGAAATTGGAAAATGATCAACAACTAAATCCTGGAAGGCAGACAGGACTCAAACTAACCTGAGGATCTGTCCCAGCCTCTCACTTGGGGCATTCCTGAGGCCCGACAGCATGGTGTGAAGACGACTCAAACTATGCGCTGCTGGAGAAACGGGGGTTGCACAAGGGCTGTTCTCTTTAATGTACCTCACACCAGTAAGTGGGGTGGAGATTCTAAGTGCTTTAGACTGGAAGAAAAAAGGAGAATTAAAAAAAAAAAAAAGAACCATTATTTAGGTCAGAAAGACTTCAAATTATTTCACAAAAAGGAATTCAAGACAATCAGACTTTATCTCTACAATAGCAATCAATTTTAGCAACTTAAATATCACCATTTCTGGAACTGAAACATAATACCACTAAGAGCCACTACTATCCATATAAAGATATATGAAAGGACAACATGTATTTTACCCAACTAAAAGTTGGGTAAATCTTTAAAGTAAGGTGTATTTCCAGCTGGGGGTGTAGTTCAGTGATAAAGTGCCCTGGATTCAATCTCCAGCACAGAAAAACAAAAACAATAAAAGTGTATGTACGTGTGTGTGTGTGTGTGTATGTGTGTGTGTGTGTGTGTGTGTATGTGTGTGTATCCCTATTATCTCTCCTTCAAAACTTAAGCTCATGGCTAAGATAATCATTATACTTGAAAAAATTAAAAGTATCACTCTCACTTCTGAAAAGCAGAATTTCGTAGCTCCCCTCCACTACATTTGCAAACAAGATTGACAAATAAAAGCCATGAATTCAATGTGATCCAAATAAAATCCACGATTTAATTAAAGTCCATCGAAGTATCACATTTGGTTGAGAGAAAACATTCCAAAAAAAGGCAATGTGATGAGGAATAGTCTTCACCACTACATACATGTAATGAAGAACAGCAGCCAGCAGCATACAACCAACTCACTCCAGACACCAGTGGTTTAATGCAGGAAACAATGAGTGACCATAACAAAGAGCTTCCTACCCAGAGTCCTCACGGTCAGCGTGGGGCTTCTTAGTAGCACTGTTAAGATGCTTAGATTTAAAGCTCCCTGTGCACCTAGAGGATTCTGTCTTTAACTCAGGTATAGAGTTGATATTTTGAAAATACCAGGATGTTCCTCAGGGCTAGGATTTAGCTCAGTTGGTATAGCACCACCCTGCAGTATCTGAGGTCCCAAGTTAGATTTCCAGCACCACAAAAACGGGAGGATGTGGCAATCCACTCCTGAGGCAATCCCAAAACAATCAGCCATTGAGAACCCTATGAGGGTCACTATGAGTTAGTTGGACAGGACTCCACAGCACCCAACAACAACAACAAGAAGGATGTTCCTCTCCCAGTAAAGACATAAAATTTAGAGTGCTCTGGAGTTCTGGCCTTAGATCACGTTCATCCTCTTATCGACTTATATGCCAGGTAATCTCTATTTCATGACTTTAAGAGCCATTCACATCCTACTCCAGAAGACACATGCACAACCCCAACCTCTGCTGTGAACCCCAGTGATGCATTTCTGACTACTCAGTAAGTCTACTAACATATTAATAACCCTCACTTTTAATTCTCTCCTACACTTACTCTTACGGGGCTGGGATTTAGCTCAGTGGGTAGAGCGCTGCGCTGCAGTCTCTGAGGTCCCAAGATCAATTCCCAGCACCGCAAAAATGGGAGAAGGGCCTGGCAACCCACTCCCAAGGCAATCCCGAAGCACCCAGCCATTGAAAACCCTATGAGGGTCGCTATGAGTCGGATACCGACTCGACAGCACCTAACAACAACAACAACAACAACACACTTACTCTTCCTTCTCAATAAGTGTCAACAGTAAATATTTCTGAGCACTGGTCACAGCCCTCCTGAAGCTTATATTCTAATGCAGGGAGACAAATAAATGAGTCTTTCTCCCTGCCTACCTCCTTACTGGCTGGGGTTTAGCTCAGTTGGTAGAGTGCTGTTCTGCATTAACACCCTGGGTTCGATCTCCAGGACCAAAAAAAAAAAAAAAAAAAAAAAGGGAGAGAAGGGACTGACAGCCCACTCCTGAAACAATTCTGAAACAATCAGCCATCAAAAACCCTATGAATACCAGAGAAGCACTGACATAGTGCCAGGCATGGCACAGTGTCAGGGAGTTTTTCATTCTGTTGCACAGAGGGTCACCACAAGTCAGATCCAACTTGATGGCACCTAACAACAGCAACAACAACAACCTCCTTACTATCAGACAGTAATACTAGGGGGACACTAAGAACAGAGTAAGGGGAAAGAAGTCCTGAGGCTTGGGCAATGTTGGTGGTTATTATTAAATAGCAGCTGGGTTGTTAGGGACAAGAAGGAAGTGAGGAAGTAAAAAATAAACCCCATTCGCCTCTTGAAAAAAACATGTTTCAGGCAGAGGGAACAGCAAGGGCCAACACATATCTAAAGAATGAAAAAGCCTTAGTGGAATGGGTAAGGAGGAAAGCTGCAGAAGATGAATTCAGAGGTGACAGAGCCAGATCACTCAGGCCTACACATGCAATTATAAAGACATTCACTTTTATCACTCATCCAAAAGTCATCCCTGGTTTCTTTCTGTGATATCCTAATTCAAAACATTGATAAATCCTGTGGATGCTATCTCCAAAACATAGCCCAAATACATTTTCTCTAAATCAAGCCACCATGAACTACCAGAATCACTTACAAGAGCCCCTTAACTTCCAACTTTCCCTTTGGCTCTACTTTCCCCAAGATTTTTTAAAAAATGTCTATCACATCACAACAAGGATCACTTTTCTCAAAAAAAAAAAAACACCCCCTTAAAACCTTTCATCTCAATCAGAGCAAAAGTCCTTACAATGGATTCAAAGCCTGTGTGACCCTCTATCCCCTGGTCTCTACTCTTTCACCTTGTACAATTCTTCCCTCTCTCACTCTGCTCCTACCACACCAGCCTTCTCACTCTGACTCCAAAAGGTCAACCATGTTCCCATTTCCTTTGTACTTGCTATTTTTTCTTGGCTTCAAATAGATTTCCCAAGCTATCCCAGGGCTTGCTTCCTCATTTACCTCAGATGTCTGTTAATACTACCTCCTCAGAGATAACTTTTCCAACCACCTTATATGCAATAGCCCAAGGCTCCTTGATTCACTCTTGCTGAATACTTTGTATTATTAAACTATTTTATTTTTCTTCATATACTAGTATGATAATTCAACATTGTATGTGTGTCTGTGTATATGGTTGTTGAACAGAATGAAATACTCCCTGACATGGTTCCATGCCTGGCACTATTGTCAATGCTTCTCTGCTATTCATAGGGTTTTCAATGGTTGGCTGTTTTGGGATTGTTTCAGGAGTGGGCTGCCAGGTACTTCTCCCATTTTTGTGATCCTGGGTATTGAACCCAGGGCCTCAGAGCACACAGAGCAAGCACTCTGCCAACTAAGGTAAACCCCAGCTCCATATACATGTATATACATATATATATATGTATGACATAGATATAGAGATGTATCTGTCTATCTATTGTCAATCTGTCCACAATAAAATATAAGCTTCTTTAAAACAGGATGTTTGTGGTTGTTTTGTGTATTTCCCACGGTCCAGAACACAAATGGCATATAAAATACCTGTAGAATATTTTTAAATAAAGAAGCAGACCACTTACAGGGATGGGAAACTCTTGATATCCCTCATCCTAAGAGTCTACTTGAAATAATATGACGCAACCCTGAAACTCAGTTTAACAGAATTCTCTTAAAGACTTCAGATTCTCAATTTCTCCAGTTTCTTAAATGAAGGCCAGAATTTGGGTTAATTAACATTTTCAAAAGATTTCTATGTTCATTATGCATAAGGCTGTATATATATATTACTGGCTCATCTTTTCAAAACCAAAATTTATCAGCATGATACATTTGTTTACATTTGTAGTAATTCTCTTCTTCTCAGACTTGACTAAGGCTTTTGAAAGTTGGTATTAACCAAAAATAAACTGATAACTTTTTCAATTAACAGGAGTATGATGGGAATTTTCTTTTTCATACTGCAAGCAAGTAAAACACATACACAGGATTATAAAAACAGAACAGAAGCCCTGACTTTCTATTCATCTGCCACGGCTCAACTCACCTTGTCAAAATGCTGCTGCAAGATGTTTTTCATCTGTACTCTTTCAGCACTCTCTGTTCCTGAACTAGTGTTCAAACACCGTGAGAGAGTCCCAATTTCCTCCTCAGCATCCTCTCCAAGAAATATCCGTTCATCTAAATTTCCAACTGATAAAACATACTCCTCATAGGCCTTACTGATGGCTTTACTACAAGAAAAAAAAAATACACAGAAAAGATACTCTCTCACTGAAATGCCATTTCAGAGACTGTTTCAGACCACTTTTTAAAAAATAAAAGTTCTAATAATTTTTTGAAAGTGAAATTTCAGTAGGACAATTGTTAATTATAAAAACTGAAGAGAATAAAATATAAGCTTGCTACACTTGGTGCGCCTGCAGCCATAGCCCTGTGGCATCCGATCCCGTCAGATCTCGAAAGCTAAGCAGGGTCGGGCCTGGTTAGTACCTGGATGGGAGACCGCCTGGGAAAACCAGCAGCTGTAGGCTTGGGAGAAGGACCTGGCAACCCCCTCCCAAAAATCAATCTGCCATTGAAAACCCTATGAACAGCAGAGAAGCACTGACAATAGTGTTTCCCCTGTTGTACAGAGAGTCGCTATGAGTCGGATACCGACTCGACAGCACCTAACAACAACAACAACAACAACACTTGGTGCATCCAGTATACATTAAGTGTATTTCACTGACTGTATCCAGATGAGGACCGTGCACCAACTGGCCTGGTAGTTGCAGCTACTGGTGAGAACCTCAGCACTCTTTCCTGGCTGTTCTAGGCACCTCTGAAGACCTCTGTACTTCTTTAATTTTCACCTGTACAGTTCCAAAGTATTTCTTCTGTTTTGTTTTGGTTTTGGTTTGGTTTGGTTTTGGTTTCTCAAGACAAGGTCTCACTATGTAGCTTAGGCTAGCCTTGATTTTGTGATCCTCCTACCTCAGCCTCTCAAGTGCTGGAGTTACAGATGTATACCACCATACCTTGCTTCAAAAGTATTCTGTGTTTTAAAATTTATAACTCAAAACCTTGACTAATAAAGTTTTAAATTAGAACAATTTTCACTGAAATTAGAAACAGCCTTATAGTAGAAGTTGAATTTTATGGCTTCCACGTTATCTCCCATAAAACATTCTAAATCTCCAAAGTATGAACAAAAACAAGGAACACTGATGTTTTTTAAGTATACAATATAAAACATTAAAAACTTCTACGACATAAGTACTCACAAACTCTCTCCAAAGTTCCCAGGTTCTAGAAACCCAGTAAGATTTTCTTCTTTTCCCTTGAGGAGCTATGATGAAAGAAGAGAGCTATAAGTCATTATGCAAAATCAAGTCTTTCTCCAGAAAACAACTGTTGTTAACAAACCTTTTTTTCGTAAAGTTTCCTAATATAGGGTTTCCAAAAATGTTCCTTTATTCCCTTTGCTTCCAAAACTAGGCCATCATGTAAGGAACAGAGCTTCTCAATGACACAAGGCGGATCAGATGAAGGTTTAGAATCCTTAGCATGAAAATCTTCAGATAGGCCTATAATATACAGAATCATAAAATAGAGATAATAAGCTGAATTATAATATAAGTAAAATATAAATAGTTGAGTCAAGATCTGAGTGCAAGGTGAGTGGGCCAACTTAACTATTTAACTAGATAAAGTATATCACTACTCAAAAGATTTCAGTTATTCAATCATCTACCTGGAGATGGCTAAGAAAGGAAACTAAAAAATTAATTTTAGTATATTGCTCTTAGATCTGAAAAACAAAAATCATCTATAATTTTGCAAATAAGACTTTTACTCAAACAAAACACTTCAAAAAATTATAGTTAAAAAATTATATGTTTTAAGTATATCAGATGTACTTATTAATTTATTTTTGCCACAGAGTCAGAAGGAAAAAAAGTTAAAAAAAAAAAAAAAAGGAAGAACCACACAGAAATATAAAATGAGGGCTGCAAATGTAGCTCAAGGGTAGAGTGCCAATGTCGCATAGCTCTGGGTTCAATCCCAAGCACATGCATATGCACGCACACACATATACAAAAGAAGGAAATCAGAGAAAGGATAGAAAAGATACAGGCTGAGTATCTCTTATCCAAAATGCCTGGGACTGGAAGTGTTTGAGATTTCATAGCTTTTTTGGGTTTTGGAATATCTGCATTATCTTTACAGGATGAACATCCCTTAATCTGAAAATCTAAATTCTGAAATGCTCCAAAAGCCAAAAAATTTTTTAAAAATTTAATGTGAAACTTTTTTTTTTTTCCCTTTTGCGGTGCTGAGAATTGAACCCAGGGCCTTGTACATGGAAGGCAATCACTCTACTACTAAACTACATTGTCAGCCCTAAATGTGAAATTTTTTGACCAAAATACAATTGAACTATCTCCATTGATTTTAAAAACCCACCCTGATAGTCACAGAAGTTAAAATTCTAATTAGAACCACCCCTAAACTGACACTCACTCAGAATCCTTCCACAGTATTTTTCAAATAGAAGTAGCACTATATATTAACTCTGTAAGTACTTTTTAATATTTGTTTTATAGATAATTTTGGCTCTGAAGTGTATATTTCTCATAGAAATGACACATCTTAAAACATACTAAACGCGTTGCCAAAATGATTATCATTCTCGTATATCTGTCAGTTTGAGACAAAAGTCCATTTTACTTATTTTAGAACCATCACTTTTCTGTAGCCAAAAAACAGATGAGATTCTTCGGTAATCCTTTTTTACCTCCCACAATATGTCAGGAATAAAGGTACTCTATGTTGAAACTACTACTAGCTTTAATGTAATCTTTGCTACTCTTGTGTTTCTAAATCTTTCACCTTGTTGAGTATGTTTTTCAGAAACTTCTCAAGTTTTCATTTAAGACTTCAAACTTTGTGATATCTGCATTTGCTTTTTCCAAAGAGAGAGTGAGAGAGAGAGAGAAAGAAAGAGAGAGAGAGAGAGAGAGAGAAAAGAACTAGAGCTTGACTCCCCACTATAAGTGCCTTGGATAACTGTGATGATGGATGCCCTTCAAAAACTCATGTGCTCTGATGCTGGCAAACCTGTATTAAATATATACCTCCCAAGAGCAAACATCATGCAGAAACGTAGGCTGTCCAAACATCTGTGACATACAGACTTACCTTTAAAATTAGGGTTCACAAGTTCTTTACGATTAGAACATTGTAGGGCATTTCCATAAACTAAGTCTAAAGCACACAGCAGAAGATGATAAGAATTGACCAAATCATCACTAATCATGGGGAAATTACCTACAGAATTACAAACAATTACAGAGTTAAGTCAGCATCAACTTTACAATATTTTTAAAATAATTTCTTCCTTTAATTAATGACATTACATAATATTGTACAAAGCTGACTCAGAGTGCCATTAAACATTTTGGCAAATGCACATTTTGAGACACTGCTCTAATATTTTAATAAATGTCTAAGAGCTTAATGAAAACTAGAACAGTGCTGGGGAGTGTTTCATCTGTTGTACACAGGGTCACTGTGAGTCAAAACTGACTCAACAGCACTTAACACCAGAACTTTACTAAAAGTGTCATGCATTCATTCAATATTTATTCAATAAGCACATATTAAATACCTAGCAACTGACTAAAACTTCATGATCATTGGTCTATTCTTAGAGAATTCTGAACACAAAAAATGCATAAATTATCCCAAACTGTAACAAATCATTTTACATGAAAACATATTTCCTGTCATGAAAATTATAGAGAGCCAGGCATGGTGGCACTTGCCTGTAATCCTAGCCCTTGGGAAGCTGAGGTAGAAGGATCAATGTAAATTCGAGGGCAGTCTGGGCTACCCAGTTTGAGACAAGGTCTCTAACCAAACAACAAAACAAAAGAACTCAAAAAGAAAATTACTAGAAATACTTAGATGGAGAAGACTGAAAAACGATTCAAATTATTATTTTTCCCACATACATACTTCTAAAAGGATAGAACCTTTAATCAGAGCCCTGATGGTAACATTTTAAATACTTTTCTACATAATAATATAAGCTCATACAAATTAATGCAATAAGACCACGAAGATATTTAACTTCTAGAGCTACTAGCCCAAGGATAATGCTGACGCTTCATGACAAGGAAACAAGATCTGTAACCTGAGCCTACAGAAGCATGTCCTTCCTGTAGCACTCCTTTAAGTCTAAGACAGAAAGCAGCTTCTTCTATATGCAGCTAGTTTTACTCTTCTTAGAAATTAAGAAGTATTTCTAGGGTTTTCTTTTTAACTATCAAACCTGCCCCTTTTTTGTTTAAACACTGCACATCTATGCTTCATACTGATGCTTACAATAGCAGATAAACTCAATTTAAATAGCTAACATATATCTGAAGAGTTCTTTTCAAACCTCAATAATTTCATGCTTAAAGCCTACCTAAATGCATGCATATACACACACCCTACAAACTCACCAAGCTTTGCTTCAGTTTTTTCTTTCCTCTCCATTCTTCGAAAGAAAGTTACCATTTACCAAAGCATATCTACATGGATATAGCCAAACTAACCTGCGTGGCTCCACTATAAAGAGGTTTAATATTAAAATATACTCAGTTCTTTGTCTATAAAACAGGAAGTGGCATCTACTGGTTTCAAGCTACAAAAGCCACACTGTCAAGCCTAAACTTGTCACTGGTGTATACTTACCATAGAAGGAAATGTCAGCAGCACCGTAACTTCTTTTTTTTCCCAATAATCTCATTTTATTGGTAATTTTTCATGTACAACCTAGTGGATCTCACTATGGCCTTTCTATACATGCATTTCATTGCACGTTGTACAATGTTACCCTCAGTAACTCCCCTCCCCCAACTCCTCTCTCCTAAATGGTCTCCCTTCTGCTTACATGTCTTTTTTGTGTATATATCTATCTATATGTATTTCTCAATTTTCCTGTAAAAGCAACATATGTGATATTTCCTTTCTTTTCTCCCATTACCCTTTCTTCTTGTTCCTCTTGTCCTTTGCTTTAGCCCCCTTCCCCTTTCCTTTAGTCTGTTATCTTTTCCTACACAGGACCCTTCTACTTTCATGACCAGTATGTTTTAATAATGAATATATACTGAAATCTAACATCCACATATGAGAGGAAATGTGATGTTTATCTTTCTGAGCCTGAATTATTTTGTTTAAAATGATGATCTCTAGTTCCATTCATTTTCCAGTAAATGCCATAATTTTGTCCTTCTTTATGGCTGAATAAAACTCCATGGGGTATATATACCACTATCTCCTTATCCACTCGTCTGTTGACAGATACCTAGGTTACCTAGGTTAATTTCATATCTTGCCTATTGCAGCACTGTAACTTCTAACAAAAAGCTGATATGTCCCTAAAGATCAGGCTCTAATTTAAATTCCAAGACTGTCCCAATATGACATTCTATTAGTTCAAATCCTCACCTTACAAATAAAGCTCACTTTGTGAGCTATTTTATCTGCTGATCAACAAAGATAACAGGTAAATGGAAAGCTATTTAACCTCTAGACTTGGCTTACTTATCTGGAATGAAAAGATTTGAGATTTCATGTGAAACAGAGCATGGTACTTATTGGTCTTCTGGACACAAAGCCCTTTGTATGACCAGTCCAAACTTGTCACTTGCCATACTAAGTCAACACAATAGCAGGCAAAGAGTTAGCTTCAGTTTGAACCTGCATATGAGAAGTTGATGGTCTGATCCACAATCAGCACCTGGTCTTGTTCTGACATTTGACATACAGCTTTTCCATCATCTCTTTCCACATATGTAGTCAGCTTGGCTCTTGTATGTTCCCTCTGGTGAAGTCCATGTGTATAGTCACAGTTTATGTTGGTGAAAAAATGTATTTGCAATGAAAAGGTCATTCGTCTGACAAAATTCTATCATGTGATCTCCAGCACCATTTCTGTCATCAAGACCATATTTTCCAACTACTGAGCCTTCTTCTTTAATTATCAGTATGTCCTGATTGCATGTTTGATCTACTTCAGATTGCAGAAGCTGGTAGAAATCTTCCCTTTCTTCATTTGCAGCCTTAGTGGTGGGTGCATAAATATGAATAATAGTCATATTAACTGGCTTTCCTGAATAAAAACATTTAAGCTACTCTATGAGAAAAGACACTCGTCCATCATAAGAAGAGTGGAGCTGCACCTGTAATCTCAACTATTTGCAAGAATGAGGCAGGAGGATCTTGAGTGTGAGGCCAGCCTCAGCAACAAAATAAGACCCCCCATATTGAAAAAAAAAATCATAGTGGCAAATACTGAATGGACAAAGCTTCTTTGGATCAAATATTACAGATTGAATTGATAAAATTCAAATACTCAGTTAATTGCAGAGACAAAAAAATGTCACCAGTTGATCAAACAAAACCAAAGGACAATAAAAGTATTTTAATAGCGTATACAGTACCAGATACATTCACTCCTTAGCACATACCAATGATCCACATAGCAATACCAGAAGCACACATACCTGACCAAAACAATCATATGAAAAAATTACTATCATATGTAATACTAGTCACTGAAGCGAAAACTTGTGGTAGCCACTATAAAAAGTTTACATACTCCTAAGGCTTTATTACATGAGATTGATCATGTCACCTTTATCATGTTTTTGTGGTGCTGAGAACTGAATTCAGAGCCTTAATGTACACTAAGCAAGCGCTCTGCCACTGAGCCACATCTCTAACCCAATATGTCACTTATATCTCCACTAAAGAGAGCGGCCAGTGGGATATAAGGCATAACGTAACAGCTCACATTTGATAGAAGAAAAATTTTTCTTGTCAATTAAGCACACAGCTCAGGGAAGGAAGTTTGACTCTTATCTAATTAGTCCAAGAGTACCACTATAATCAGGTCACACCAGAGACTGATGGCATGGCATGTCCTTGCCAGAGTCCTTCACATTCATCATGAAACCAGGAGCTGGATCTGGTTTCAAATCCTAGCTCTATACCCAGCAGCTAGTTTCGGAGCCTTGGTTGCCTAATCTCTACGTGAGTAAGTTCTAGGAATGAGAATCTCTTATACAATGATGTCCTTTTATCCTTATCTCCTAGAGTTTCAATTACCTTTAGTCAACAGTGGTCCAAAAATATTAAACGGAAAATTTCAGAAATGGACAATTTCCAAGTTTTAAATTGCACACTGTTCTGAGTAACACAATGAAGTCTCTCACTGTTCTCTGTCCACCACTGTCCTGCCTGGGACATGAATCCTCCTACTATGTAGTATATCTAAGCTGTAGATGCTATGCATTGGTCACTTGGTCGCCTTGATGATCAGATTTACTGTCACAGCATAGCAGGGCCATTATTCAAGTAACTCTTATTTGACTTAACAATGACCCAAAGGAGCAAGTGTAGTGACATCAGCAATTTGGGTGTGTTGAAGAGAAGCCCTAAAGTGCTTCCTAATTTAAGTGAAAAGGTGAAAGTTCTTGACTTGATAAGAAAAAAAAAACTGCATATTGTGGTTGCTAAGATCGAGACTATATAAGATATTTTGAGAGAGATCACAGTCACATAACTTTTATTAGTATATTATTAAAACAGTTCTATTTTATTATCAGTTAGTAATAGTCTCTTATTTATAAACTAAACTTTATATACATACGTATGGGAAAAGACACAGTATACACGGGGTTCAAAACTGAATTTTTAAGCATCCCTTGGGGGTCCTGGAATGGATCTTCCACAGATAAGAGGGGACTACTATATTGATGAAATTCCTTCCAGCTCTGTGATACTTTGTTTTTAACTTTGCATTTTAATGGGCTATCTCAGTAGCAAAGGTATGCCACATAGTCTATAGGAAACTAATAACTAATATGACTGTACTTTTTCCCTCCTTTTCTTTTCTTTTCTTTTTTTTTTTTTTTTAGGGGGGGTGTACTGGGGTTGAACCCAGGGCCTCGTGCTTGCATGCTTTGCAAGTGCTGGACCACTGAGCTGCACCCCCAACCCATTTTTTTTTACTTTTTGAGACAGGGTCTCACTAAGTTACACAGCCTGCCTCTGCTCTCAAACTTGCGATCCTCCTGCTTCCGCCTACCAAGCCACTGGGATTACAGGCATGCGCCACCACGCCTGGCTTTTCCCTCCTTTTCTAAGAATTATTCCTACATAGAAATACAGAAGACAAAAGTAGTAGAGGTGTATTTCAGTCCATGCAGATCGTGGCTAGGTTAAATGGGATGAGAAGAAATGGAGAGAAAATAAATTGTATCTAAGGCATTTGATTAAGTACATTTATCAGAACTAATATACAAAAAGTAATCTAGCCAGGCGCGGTGGCGCAAGCCTGTAATCCCAGCAGCTTGGGAGGCGGAAGCAGGAGGATCACAAGTTCAAGACCAGAGGCAGTCTGCGTAACTTAGTGAGACCTTGTCTCAAAAAGTAAAAAAAAAAAAAAAAAGGGCTGGAGGCACAGCTCAGTGGTCCAGCACTTGCAAAGCATGCAGGCGCGAGGCCCTGGGTTCAACCCCCAGTACCGCCAAAAAAAAAAAAAAAAAAAAAAAAAAAAAGTAATCTACATCTTTCAGCTGAATAAGACACGTTTCAGGAGACACACAGCTCAACTCACAAGCTAAGAAGAGGGTATTTTCAGTTTATAATTCAGAAGAATAACTTCAGGTCAAAAAGACATTGAGTAAGAATAAAATTAAATGATTTTCCATTTAATAAGAGAAGGTTTGGATACGGTAACGAAATTCAAGGCAGTACTTAAAGAGTTTGGGATGAAAACCTTTGACAAAATGTTCAGTGAGGATCTCTTCCTGATACATATCACAGTGATAAAATTAGCAAATGAAATTGTATATGAGCTAATTAATATCTAAATAAACATCACTTTTTTCTTACCTTTTGCATATATAAAAAGCACCCAACAAAAATGGAAAATTTCAGACACGGTACAGGGCTGTCGCCTTTGGGGGAGGAAAAAAAAAAGTCATGAGACAATGAGAAGAATTAGAAAAAGACATCCCAAATGACTGCAAATTAGGTACGAAACAAAACCCACAATCAGAAGAGTAATACAAGATTCAGCTTCACAGGTAAAATGTGTGAGAAGTTCTGCCCTAATCAAATGTTGGGAGGAAATAGCTAGGAGCCAGGCAAAGAGCTCATCTCAGAAAGAAAAATATTCTAAGGAATTTTTTAGGTTTCTGAGGTCAAGATATGCAAGGCAGAAAACAAAATGAAAATTGATTAAATTAGCACAGCTAATGCTTATAGGCAGTCAGACATTTCTCCATTTCTTTCCCTCTATCAAAGCTGATGAACTGTGGGAGGCCTGTGTCCCTAAAGATACTCTGGCGGATGACAAATCACAAAAGGCCTTTTAAATATAAATTCTGTTCTTGTTACCCCTTATACTTTGATCCGTTAAGAGTACCTATTGTATTTTGCCAAGTTGTCTGCTAAAAGGAGTTTCAGACCTGCTTTAAGCTTGTTTTTTCTACCAAAACCTCCGCCAGTGTTTAGACAACACATCTATGGTCTCCACATCACAAGAGCCCCATTCCACCAAGGAGCCAAGAAGAATGCAATGCCCTGGAGAATATCAGCAAACCAGGTTAGGTTCCAGCACCATCCTTAGCTAGGTTTACCTGCTCTCCCTGGGCCTCAGGCCTTCTCTGTCAAAAGATAATTCTCACTGGGTGAAAAACTATGTTTCATTCACCAGTCCGTGGCAAGGATTAAGTGTCAGAGCCCTGCGTTAAAAACTAGCCTCCCCACTACAATACCTGATAAACTATTTCTAGTTATGATTGCCTACCAAGATAAAATTCAGCTTTTTGCCTTGTAACACTTTCAAGCCACTCTAAATTCCAGCTCTGTAACCTGAGAACCCTAGAAAAAACTGACTAACCTACTTGCTCCCAAATTTCCTCTTGACTCACTGCTTCTGTGTCTAGTCTTACTATTTCCTTGGCATAGAAGGTTCTAATGTCTCCAGATTCACCTATGAAAATCCTACCCATCCTTCAAGTCCTATTTCCAATTAGTCCAGGTAACCTCATCTGACCAGCTCAGATTTATTTTTGCCTCAGAAACCTCATATTTCTATTATTGATTGCATTCATGTAACTTTTATATTACAATGCACAAACTCGAGTCTTTATACCTACCCCCTCTCCTTGACTATTCTATAAATTCCCAAAGGACAGAAACTGTGGGTTTTTGCTTTTGAATACCTATGTCCAACATGATATCTAATAAAGTACTTTATGTGAATAAATGCTCAATAATTAGTGACTAACTTTCAAATTATAGCATGTGTGAGATGTAGTCATAGTCACAGTGAAGCACATGGGTTTTGCAGTCGGACTACCTTAATTTCAATAACAGCTCCACACATCAGTTATGTGTACTGGGTCGTATTACTTAAGCTCTCAGGTGCTTATTCTCTCCATCTGTAATAACAATATCAGCCTCATACAGTTGTCATAAGGATTAACTGAAATAATATATGTTTAAGTCTAAGAATCCCTCCAATAATAAATGCTATATGCTATTGCAATTATTGTTAGAAAGTGCTAATAAAAACTGTAGAATAAATCTGATGCCATGCATGTTTATAATCCCAGCAACCCAGGAGGCTGAAGCAAAGGATCACAAGTTCAAGGCAGCCTACACAATTTAGTGAGACCCTGTTTCAAAATAAAAGGGGCTGGAAACGCAGCTCAGTGGTAGACTACTTGCCTAGCATGTGCAAAGCCCTGAGTTCAAACCTCTGGTATTGCAAACAACAACAACAACAACAACAAAAAAGCAAACAAACAAAAAACCCTACAGAGTAAGCTAGGCACAGTGGTACACGTGCTGGGTAAAATCCCAGCACTTGAGAGGCTGAGGCAGGAGGACTGAAGTTCAAGGACAGCAAGACTCTGTCTCAAAAAAACAACCAACTAACCAACCAAAAAGTTATAAAGCGATCCAGGGCTGGTGGTGTAGCTCAATGGTAAAGCGTGTGCTTACCATGTGCAAATCCCTGGGTTCAATCCCCAGCATCATAAAATAAAATAAAATAAAACCCTAACATATATCAGAACAAGTACAATATGAAATCATTTTCTAGACACTCCAAAAGAAAAAAGAAATTCTACATCTCCCTATAAACAATCACAATGGTCTTGCTCAGACTCAAAGCTTCTATCCAAAGTTTAGAATACTGAATTGTAAAGTCAATTTACCAAAACTTCAAGCAAACTACACTAGTTACTTCCATGTCAGTAGTGTCAACTACATAAAAATGTAAATAAGTCTGCTTTATTTTTAAAAGTTTACACTTACTGTAAACATCCTTCACAGCTTGGGAGAACTTTTAAAGAAAACAAGCATTATTCGTTCTAGCCAAAAAATTATAACTACTTTCCCTGTACTTCTCTTATCAACACTTTTCTAGTTCTTATTCAAGAACAAATTTCTAATTTTATGTAAAAACTTTCATGTTAAAGGAGGAGAATTTGTATCCCAGTTTAGCCCTTAGTTAATGAGGAAAGGTAGAAAATGCTAAGACAGAATAAGTTACTGATTCTGCAGACCTGATCAGAAAGCACAAATTCGTAACACAGTTCCCCAATCTACTCTTGACTCATTATACACATCGAAATATGTAGAAAAGCCATTTCTGGGGGGCTATTTGTTATGCAGCTTGACTTACAAGTCAAATAACAGAAACAGTCTATATAGTTGATAACAGAAAATATAGTGGTCAAGATCCAGTCTATATTTATAACAGCTAATTGGTGAAAATCCCTAAGATCTGTCTTAGGCAGTCTGGATTTTTGGTTGCCTAAATAAAAAGGGAAAGTTTATATAAAAGACCTTATACCTTCTTCAATATGAAAGAAGCCAAACTCTTCATGGACTACACATTAAAAAGAAAAAAAAATTGCTAAAACTCTTGGGGAAAAATTGTTTATGAAATGTTATTTCTTTTGTACTGGGTGCATACCTATAATTCTAGCATACGGGAGGCTAAGGTAGGAGAATGACAAGTTTGAGGACAGAGACAGCCCATGCAACTTAGTGAGATGGTATCTTGAAATAAAAATCAGATTGGGGTTGCAGCTCAGTGGTGGAACAATTGCCTAGCATGTATGAGGCCCTGTGTTCAACCTCTTACTACTGCAAACAACAACAAAAAAGACTAGCAAAAATAAACTGAGGGATTAAGACTGCAGAACAGACAGACACAGGTGTATTCACAGGTAACAAATACGAAATCATACCGCTGTTTCCTTCCTCTTTGTTGACGAGGTTGCTCCTCCTGGGGATATTTAAAAATGTCTTGGAATATGGGTTCATATTTCTTAAAAATTACAGCAGAAACAGTGAAGTTTCTTTCTAATCTCTCAGTCTGTTCTCTGAAATGTGAGGGTAGATTTGCCATGTCTTCCCATTTCTTCATCTTGTTAAAAAATTCAATTAAGCTGACATTAAAGATAAAAAATGAGGTATTTTCATAATTAAAATATACCAATGTAAGTAATTAAAAGTAAACCAACATTATCGCTTTATATTACATTTAGACAGTGCAATCCTGAGACAGTCGACGGCACCTAACAACAACAACAACATAAAAATCACAACTCATGTCTTCGATTAGCTTAATCACTTCAAAATTGGCTTAGTACTCTTATCCCCCTAATATACTTTAAAATTATCTCAGGTTTGTTTCTTAAACTACAAAATATTTTAAAATATAAAACAAAATTAACCAAGCCTGGTGGCACACGTCTGTAATCCCAGCACTCAGAAGGCTGAGACAGGAGGACTGAAACAAAGTTGAACACCAGCCTGATCTACATAGTGAGTTCCAGGCCAGCCTAGGCTTACATGGTGAGACTTTGTCTCAAAAGACAAACTAAAACAAAATTTGGCTAGGGATATAATCCAGTGGTAGAGCATTTGCCCAGCACCCACAAGGTCCCAGTTCATTCTCCAGCATGGCAACACATGCACACGAATTAACAAGAATTAAGTAACCAACACGTGTACTCAGCAGCCAGGATTAACAAACATTAACACATGGAGCACATTTTGCCATGCTTGCTTTAGATTTTTTTAAGAACTAAAAATACCGAAACATCAAAACTCCCATTTGTACTTTTTCCTAATCCCATTCCCCTCTCATATTCCCCTGAACTAATAACCATTCTGAAGTTAGATTCCTTCTCACTCATGGGTTTATACTTAATACATATATGTATATATCCATAAAAGCTAAGTAGCATCTTTTGTGCCTTGCATTTTATATAAAATGTATCACACTTTAAGTAGCATTCTGCAACCTGCTCTTCAATGTTTCTGAGATTCATTAAAGTTGATACATATAGATCTAATTCTTTCAACTACTAAAAATATTCCTTCTTAGGCACATACCATGACTTTTTGCATTCATTCCTCAACCAATGGAAATTTAGGTTTCTAATTTTTCACCACAAAAAGTTCTGTAATAATAATATCTTTGTACATATGTACAGGAGTTTCTTTGGGGACCCCAAAAAGTGGAATCATAGAATATGCATCTTCAGTTTTACCACGCATTTGATATATTTTAAGACACAAATCCTATGCTTATATATCTAAGCCTAATACCATATAAATCATATTTTATTTACCTTTTCAACCTAAATTGTCTCCAAAAGTTTCTCAATGGTCCTTGTTTAAATTTCTCCCAATGATATATGTCACAACCCTTAAAGATAAATTGTTCCATTAAAGTGACTAACACATTAAGAGGCAAATATTTTCACCAAATGTAATGGATACTAACTTTGAAGTAGTAAAGGAAAATCATGAACTAGTTTCTGAATCCAGCAATTCAGTTACAAATGCTCAGAAAACAATGAATAGAGAATTTTCATTATCACTATGATTTATGAGCTTTTATATTAGCCACATTTTATTCTTCAAATTCTATTAATATAGTTACCTTTGCTCAGAACATCTCAGGATTCTAGTTAAAGATACGTAGTTTCCTTCAACAGTCCCTTTGCTCACAGTTGGAACAGATTTTCTGCAAGCCACATATAAGGCACATGCTAACCAGTGAAGATCATTTCCCTGTAAAAGAAAATAGATTTTTAGCTACTGAGCTGTAAGATATGTAGAACTTCTCATGTTTAAATTCAAAATGCTGTTAATATGTTTGTGGAAAACTATACTTTCCAGTGATGGCCCTTTCCCATGTGCTCAAAGCCATGTGTTCAAAGCCAGCCTGGGCTACATAGAGACCCTGCCTCTCAAAATTAATCATCTGCACAATACAAATATGTCTACTGTAATGCATACTGACAGCACACTTTACTTAGTAGCTGTTCCCATTTGCCATGCAGTGTAGATTAAGCAAAAACGAAATTCCATTAAGCAGAATCATTTGCTTTGAAGTGAACTTTTTAAATGTATAAGTTATAAAGAAGAAAGAGCAATCTACCAAAGCTTATAAGGACTTCTAAAATTTTAATACTAAGATCAAATGTGGGCTGGGATTTAGCTCAGTGGGTAGAGCACTGAGCTGCAGTCTCTGAGGTCCCGAGTTCAATTCCCAGCACCACAAAAATGGGAGAAGGGCCTGGCAGTCCACTCCAAGGCAATCCCCAAACAGCCATTGAAAACCCTATGAGGGTCACCATGAGTCGGATACCGATTCAATGGCACCTAACAACAAGATCATATGTAGACTTCAGGTCCATGTTTACTGTAAATTGATCAAAATACCCACAAGAAAATGACTAAAACTGTTCTCATCTTTGTACTTGTTACTTGATGTAAGCTTATTCTTTCTGAGAAGTTACTTTTGTTCTTCCTATAAGGGTTGAATTGGAAGATGTCTTTTAGTTTTACTATAGCCAATGCTGGTCTAAATAAAAATGAGAGGAAGTGGAAATTCTATTTTCCACATTTACACATACACTAGCTTTAAAAACGAATTATAAATTGGATGCGGTAGCACATGTCTGTAGTCCCAGTGACTCAGAAGATGGAGGCAGGAGGATTGCAAGTTTGAAGTCAGAGGCAGCCTGAGTAACTTAGCAAGGCCCTGTCTCAAAATAAAAAATAAAAAAGGTAGGGAGGCTGGGGGTGCACCTCAGTGGAATAACACTTCCAAAGTATGTGCAAGGCTCAGGATTCAGCACCCCCAGTACCTCAAAAAAAATAAATAAACCAAAACCAAACTATAGTTAGTATGGCATAGATTTTTCTACATACAAACAAATAAAGATTAGTGTATTAAGCACATCTCTGGGAAATGGCTAATATATAGGAAGCAATGATGCTAGGAATTTGAATTCAGGGCCTTGCTACCATGGAACAATATCCTCAGCCCCATGGTTTCAGAACATTTTTGATTTACAAGATCTCAGAGTACACTTAGCTTTATAACTACTGAGTTTCTTTATTATATCAAGATCTCTTAGGAAGTGTAACATTAAGTCAGTCGCAACATTATCTATTATTTCAATAAAGCACTTAAAGAAAATAATCTATGGGTTGGAATGTAGCATTTGCCTACCATACATACATGCATCCATGAGGCCCTGGATTCCATCCCCAGCAGCACAAATAATAACAACAACAACAACAACAATCTATATGGTCTGTTTTAGTTTGAGAGAATTCATCATTCCCAAAAAGAAGAGAAAGATTAGTCTTACATATGAGAATTTTATAGTGCTTCAAGGATAAAGGAGGTAAGGGAGGTCTTTGTAAAGTAATCAACAGCTGGAAGGTTGCAAACAACAGAAGATCAGACACCCGTGTAACTTGGTTTATCTTTGGTCCTAAAAAATATTTGTTGAAAAGGACCATAAGACTAAAAATAGTTGTCGAAATTAGCAACTCATGGCATATATTTATAAAATTAAGTAAATCTATTGTCAAATTCTGACCCTGCCATATACTAGCTATAACACCATGGACAAATTACTCAATCTTACAGGCTCAGTTTTCTCAGCGGGGCTGCAAGAATAAAGCAAAGAAAATACAAGAACAAAATCAAAAGAAAATTCTATAACCACTGTTCTGTATTAAATATCATCCGAGCTTTATTTTTCATTGTACACTTCCAGGATACTGCAAACCCACATTATCATGGCACCACATGATAGGAAGGCTTAGGTTTTGTTCACTGCTTTACTCCCAGCTCTCAGAATACTCTGGCAACTAACAGGTACTTGAGGAATATTTGATAAATTAACAAATATTCATGCATTTATTAGGAAGACGGGGCTAAGAAGCTGAGATTAGTCTCATTAATAAAAAAAAACAAGTAAGCAAATGCTTTAAAAATAATTTACTAACCATCTATTATGTCACTTGGTTATGTAACACTACATTTCATGTGAGTTAGCCTCTATGAGCTGAAAATATCTCAATTGTACAGTGATAACTCTTGTTCTATCTAATTTACAAGGTTATCTTGAGGGTAAAATAAGAGCTTTTGTGGAAGCATGTCTTTCAACATAAAACAAAAACAAAAACAGTCCTCTTTGCCTACCTACAGAAAACGCTAAGAAAGACAAAGGACTGTGGCATCTTCAGCTCCACTGACTCAGTATATGAGAGCTCAGTAACTCCGAAGCACTGTCCATGAGTGCTTAATGTCCCAACAACTACACATTACCTTAACCTTCGGGGCAGTTCTGTGAGGTAAGTACAGTATGTCTAGCTCACACATAATAGAATTAAATTTTCCATTGGTTAGATAAGTGGTCCAAAGTCACCCAAATCTGTCAGGTTCTAAAGTCACCACATTACTATCATTTTTTCTGTTGATAAAACAAAAGGGAGGAGAACTAGCTATTGAGTTAAAATTCTATTAATGTAATAATAACAGATAAAAAATAATAATAATGACCTAGTCAGCACAAAGACACACTGCCAAGAACACCATAAACAACACCCTGGTTTGGCCTTTACATCCTTAGCCTGTTTGCCCTACTCTTTGCATAAGCTACGTATATTGGGAGGAGGACCTGGCAACCCGCTCCCAAAAATCAATCTGCCATTGAAAACCCTATGAATAGCAGAGAAACACTGACAAAGTGTTTCACCTGTTGTACGTAGGGTCGCTATGAGTCGGATACCGACTACACGGCACCTAACAACAACAACAACAACAACAACAACAACAACAACAACATGTGTAAAACTCCTGGAGAAAAATCCCATCGCATCACGTTTCCAGGCCACACACGCACAGGCGTCCCAACAGCTGGTAAACAATCCAGACTTCCGCGTCACTCCCCATTGGCCGGCCAAGGGGCGGTGCCTGCAGAGTCGACAGACACTGGCTACAATGGCGGGTTCTCTCATCCGCCCGCCCCGTCTGAAGAAAAGAACAAAACAATCCCGTATCACGGCGACAGCCCAAAAGATCCCGGGCACGGCCGCGGCCCGGACCAGATGGGGCGCGCGTCCGCGTCCGGGGAGGCAGACGGGCCGGTGCGCTCGGCCGGGGGGAAGGTGGGCCTCCATTTGTTTACAGCGACGCAGCCGCGGCCGCGAACCCCAGCGCGCGTTGACTGGCACGGACGCGGCGCCCGGGCCAAGGCGAACCCGTGCGACCCAAGAGGAAACACCTGCGGGCGCGGCCCGGGACCCGCGCCGGCCCCGCCCGCCGCCCCCGCGTTCGCCCCGCCGGCGCCCCGTCTCGGCCTCGCTGGGCCACCTGGGGCCGAAAGGCGCCCCGACCCCGACCCCGAGGGGCGCGCCGAGCCGCCCGGAGCCCTTGGAAGCCCGGCTGGCCGCCCCCGCCGCGCCCTGCGCACCTCCAGCGTGTAGCTCTCGCTCATGCGCCGGTAGCTGTCCCAGGCCTCGGCCCGCGCCGCCGCGTCCATGTTGAGCCGGCCGCACAGCTCGTCGAAGCGCTGCTGGACCTGAGGCAGCGGGGAGCCCGCGGGCCGCGCCGCGTCCTCCGCCTCGCCGTCCTCCTCCTCCTCCTCCGCGTCCGAGGCGGCCGCCGCCGGGGCGGGGTGCGGGGGCGGCGGCGACTGGGCGCCCCCCGAGGGCATGTCGCACCCCCCTGCGCCGCCGGTCCTCAAGCGAGCCTAGGGCCCGGGCCCCGAGCCATTCAAACCGCGGAGCAGCCGCCCGGCAGCAGCCCGCACCGCGACTGCGCCGCCGCCAACGGCGCCGGGCCTTATGCGGGCACCCGTCGGCCCGAGCGAGGCCTGCTGGGAAATGTAGTCCAGGCCGGGAACCCGCGGCGGCCAAAATTGGTGACCCAAACCAGTTCGCGATGCTTCAATCGAAATGAAATGAGACCTCCTTGTTCGCCTTTTAAGCATCTCTCAGGCTGACACCATTCGCAAGGGTGTTCTGAAAGGAAACGGTAGAAGAAACACTGACATGCAAAGATTTGGTGTCCAAACTCTTCCCAGAAATAATACTTTCCTCATCACCTGATAGTCCTTATTCCCAAGTAAGGATAATAGGTAGGGCTCATAAGCCTAAATTCAAAATCTCGCGGTCACTCCTGATTTGTAGTTATTTTCCTGAGGGTAAGACATGCACGGGCAAAAGCAAGGGTATGGAACCTGTAATGGCAGGAAGGAGAGCGGGCAGAAACTTGCACATGGAGGAGATATGCACGCGTAACAGGAAAGAATTTGAGACAAATATTCAGTGACATTCACAAACATTACCAGTGTTTTTGCAGTTGGATGTTCACAGTCATAAAATATATCAGGTCTTTCAAATAACTGGCACATCTCTGCCCCCCTTCTCCCCCTCACAGTATTATCAAAGGGAAGCAAAGCTGAACATTACATAAATCTGAAAACGTTTTATTTTGTAGCTGCTGACAGGTCCCCCACGAGTCTGTCAGCTTGTCGTCCTGTGGGGGCTCGGGTGTCGCTGTGATGCTGAAAGCTATGACACCAGTATCTCAAATACCAGCAGCACCATCCATGGTGGACAGATTTCAGCTGAGCTTCCAGGCTAAAACAGACTAGGGAGAAGCACCTGGCAACCCACTCCCAGAACAACTGGCCTATGAAAACACTGAATAGCAGAGGAGCACTGTCAAACACAGTGCTGGAAAATGAGCCCTCCAGACTGGAAGGCATTCAAGAAAGGACTGGGAAGAGTTGCCTCCTCAAAAGAGTTGTTGTTCTTAGGTACTATGGAGTCAGGTCCTACTCATAGTAACCCTGTGTACATCAGAACGAAACACTTCCTGACACTGTGCCATGCCCTGCACTATTGTCAGTGCTTCTCTGCTATTTATAGGGTTTTCAATGGTGGATTGTTTCTGGAGTGTATTGCCAGATCCTTCTCCCTAGCCTGCAGGGTCTGGTATTCCCAGGCGGTCTCCATCCAAGGATTAACCAGGCCGACCCTAGTTAGCTTCCATGATCGGGGGGGATCGGATGCCAGGGTGCTATGGCTACAGACCCTCAAAACAGAGTCAACCTTAATGACAGAAGTGGAGTAAATCCCCTGGGACCTTCTCTTGCTGATGTGGCACAACCCAAAATGAGAAGAAACGTAGTAACTGTAACAGGGGCCTCAAACATAAAAAGATGGTGTGCATGGCACAGTGTTGGGTAGTATTTCGTTCTGTTAGAGTTGCCAAGAGTTGGATCTGATTTCACGGCACCTAACAAGAACACTGGGCTGGGATTTAGCTCAGTTGGTAGAGCACTGCGCTGCAGTCTCTGAGGTCCCGAGTTCAATTCCCAGCACCGCAAAAATGGGAGAAGGGCCTGGCAATTCACTCCCAAGGCAATCCCGAAACAGCCATTGAAAACCCTATGAGGTTGCTATGAGTCGGATACTGACTCAACGGCACCTATCAACAACGAGAACACTGAGCCTGCAGCCTGCAGCAGAACCACTGTGGCATCAGATCTCAGACGCTAAGCAAGTCGGGCCTGGTTTGTACTTGGATGGGAGACCGCCTGGAAACACCAGGTGCTATATAGGCTTAGAAGAATGACCTGGTAGCATATTCCTAAAAATCGGTCCACCATGGGAAAACCCTACGAATAGCGTAGAAGCACTGACAATAGTGTTTCCACTATTGTACGTAGAGTTGCAATGAGTCGGACTCAGACTCCGTGGCACCTGACAAGAAGAAGAAGACTGACAGGTATTAGGGGAAGAGCTGAGATCCATTCCAATTTGTGCAGAGATGACTGGTCATTTTAGAGCAAGAATGAAGGCATAGAGAGGGGAGAGAGCAGATCTTAAGTGAAAAATTACAAAGGGCTGCTTAATGTTAATGCCATTAGACCTGCAGAATCAGCTCACTGGCAATTAAGAAGAGAATAGAAGAGGGAGGTTCTGTCTTTCCTCAGGATTACATTCTAAAACAAGAGTGTTGAGGAAGAGAGAGACCCTCCATTGTAAGAGGCCCATATACATCTCAAAGGGACAGAGAAAGAATTCACAATTGTTAAGTTCTTTGTAGTAAATATTCCAAGAAAGGGGAGTAGGAGACCTAACTTTAGGTTTGAGGTGGAACAAGCAGTAAATTCTAACAATGTTGAGCCTTCTCAGGCAGACATATTAATAGGGGCAGCTCATGACTTATGTTTTATATTGATTTATAAATTTATATTGATTTATAAATTGATTATATTGATTTATAAATTTATAAATATTGAATTTATATTGAAGTTTAACATCCACATATGATAAATAATGTCTATCTGTGATATGTTTCTTTCTGGGTCTGGCTTATTTCACTTAAATTGATGATATCTAGTTCCATTCATTTTCCTGCAAATACCAAAATTTTGTCCTTCTAGAGACATAAATGGCTGAATAAAACTCCATAGTGCATATATACCACAATTTTCTTATTCACTCACTGTTGATGGATACCTAAGTTGATTCCATATCTTGGCTATTGTGAATAACGACAAAATAAACATGGATGAACAGGTATCTCTATGGTATATTGACCATATTCCTTCGGATCTATACCCACAGGTAACATAGCTGGGTCATATGGCAGTTCTATTTTTAGTTTTCTGAGGATCCTCCATACTGATTTCCATAGTGGCTGCACCAACCTGCATTCCCAACAGTAGTGTAGAAGGGTGCCTTTCTCCTCACATCCTCACCAGCAGTTTTTTATTTTGTCAATGTTATTCATTCTGATTCACCAAGATGGCATCTCAATGTAGTTTTGATTTGCATTTTCCTGATCATTAAGGATGCTAAACATTTTTCATATGATTGTTGGCCATTTATATTTCTTCTTTTGCCCTTTTATTTTGATTGGATATTTTGCTTTTTGGTGTTTGTATAGCAGGCAAAGATTTTCTCCTAATCTGTAAATTGTTTCTTCACTCTCATAATTGTGTCCTTTGCTGTGCAAAACCTGTTTAATGCAATCTCATTTGTCAATTCTTGTTATAGTTTCCTGCACTATTGGGGTCATATTCAGAAACCCCTTGCCTATGCCTATGTCTTGAAGTGTTCCCCGTATGTTTTCCTCTAGCTGTTCCAAAGTTTCAGGTTTTACATTAAGGTCTTTGATCCATTTTGAACTAATTTTTGTACAAGATGAAAGAGAGGGATCTAATTTCAGTCTTCTACATGAGGATGTCCAGTTCTCTCTGTACCGTTTGTTGAACAGGGTGTCTTTTCTCCAACTTATATTTTTGGCACCTTTGTTGCATATCAGGTGGCTATAGCTGCATGGATTTATTTCTAGATCCTCTAATCTGCCCCATTGGTCTACAGGTCTACTTTTGTGCCAGTATCATGCAATTTTCATTGTTATGGCTTTGTGGTGTAATTTGAAATCAGGAGTTGTGATGCTTCCTGTATTGTTCTTTCTGTTCAGGATTGTCTTAGTGATCAGGGTGTTTTGTGCTTCTATATGAATTTTAGGATTGTTTTCTCTATTTCTGTGAAGTATGTCATTGGGGTTTTGATGGGGATTGCATTGAATCTGTAGATTGCTTTCTGTAATATAGCCATTTTCAGAAATCTTCCAATCCATGAACATGGGAAATCTTTCCACCTTCTAGTATCTTCTTCAATTTCTTTCTTTAGTGTTTTAAAGTTTTCATTATAGAGGTCTTTCACCTCTTTGGAGTTAGGTTGATTCCCAGGTATTTGCTTTGAAGTTATTATGAAAGACTTTTCCTGGTTTCTTTTTTTTTTTTTTACTCAACCTGGTTGTTATTGGCATACAGAAAAGCTACTGACTTAGGTATATTGATTTTGTATTCTGCTACTTTACTGAAAGTGTTTATCAGCTTTACGAGTTTTTTGGTGGAGTCTTTAGGGTCTTCTAAATATAAAATCATATCATCTGCAAATAGGCATAATTTGACTTCTTTCTTTCCTTTTTGGACCTCTTTTATTTCTTTCTCTTATTGCTGTGGCTAATAGTTCATTCTCTTATTGCTGTGGATAACAGTTCAATTACTACACTGAATAGCAATGGAGACAATAGACACCCTTATCTTGTTCTTGATTTCAGGGGAAATACTTTCAGTTTTTCCCCAGTTAGCATGACATTGGCTGTAGGGTTTTCATATATTGCCTTTGTTATGCTGAAATTGTTATATTCAATTCTTAGTTTCTTCAAGGCTTTTATCATAAAAGGATATTACACTTTGTCAAAGGCCTTTTCTGCATCTATTGATAGGATCCTGTGATTTCTCTTCCCAAGTCAATTTATATGCTAGATTACATTTATTGTCTTGCGTAGGTTGAACTAGCTTTGCATGTATGCAATGAAACCAAGTAGATTATCGCCAAAAGTGGTGGTACACACTTATGATCCCAGCTACACAGGAGGCAGAGGCAGGAGGATTGCAAGTTCGAGACCAGAGGCAGTCTGCATAATTTAGCGAGACCCTGTCTCAAAAACTTAAAAAAATGGGCTGGAGGTGCGGCTCAGTGGTCCGGCACTTGCAAAGCATGCAAGTGCAAGCGCAAGGCCCTGGATTCATCCTGCAGTACCGAAAGAAAAAAA
>VMDO01022196.1:0-33946 GCA_007922755.1 Pedetes capensis
AGGCGAAACCATACACTAAACCTAACCCTAACCCTAACTGTACCACTTACACTAGGAGAAACCCTAACCATAATCCTAACCGTAACCCTAGCTGAATGCCTTAACATAACCCTAACCCAAGCAGAATCCCTAGCACTAAGACTCTCCCTAAACTTAGGTGAAATCCTAACCCTGAACCTAAGCCTACCCCTAGCCAAAAACATAGTCCTAACCCTAAAACGAACCCTAACACTTACCCTAACCCTAACCCTAACCCTAGGTGAAAAACTATACCTAACCCTAACCCTAAGAGTAGGCAAAACCCTAAACCTAACCCTATCCCTAGCTGTAATGCTGAATCAAATCTAACCCTACCCAAAACCCTAACAAAACCTAACCCTAATCCTAGGAAGAACCCTAACCCCAAATGTAGGCGAAACCATAAACCTAACACTAACCCTAAACCTAGCTCAAATCCTAACCTTAAAGCTAGGAGTAACCCTAACCCTAACCTTAGGCAAAACCCTAACCCTGACCCTAACACTAACCCTATGGGAAACCCTAACCCTAACCCTAAACCTAACCCTAACCTTAGGCTAAAACCTAACCCTAAAACTACCCTAACCCTAGCCAAAAACCTAACCCTAACCCTAAAACTAACCCAAGGTGAAAACCTAACCCTAACTCGAAACCTAAACCTAGGCAAAACCCTAACCCTAATTCTAACCCTAACCCTAGGAAAAACCCTAAAATTAACCCAAACTGTAAACCTAGGAGAAAACATAACCCTAATCCTATCCCCAACCCTGGGTGAAACCCTAAGCATAACTCTCACTCTTGCCCTAGGCAAATCTGTAAAACTAACCCTAACCCTAAACCTAGCTGAATCCCTAAACCCTACCCTAACCCTAACCCTACCTGAAACCCTAAACCTAAACCTTGCCCTAACCCTAAACCTAAACCTAACCTTCACTCTAGGCGCAACCATACACTAAACCTAACCATAACCCTAACTGTACCACTTACACTAGGAGAAACCCTAACCATAATCCTAACCGTTACCCTAGCTGAATGCCTTAACATAACCCTAACCAAAGCAGAAACCCTAGCACTAACGCTCTCCCTAAACTTAGGTGAAAACCTAACCCTAAACCTACCCTAACCCTAGCCAAAAACCTAACGCTAACCCTAAAACTAACCACAGGGAAAACTTAACCCTATCTCGAACCCTAAACCTAGGGAAAACCCTAACTGTAATTCTAACCCTATTATTAGGCAAAACTCTAAAATTATACCAAACTGTAAACCTAGGAGAAAACATATCCCTAACCCTAACCCTAACCCTGGGTGAAACCCTAAGCGTAACTCTCACTCTTGCCCTAGGCATGTATGTAATCCTAACCCTAGCCCAAAACCTAGCTGAAACCCTAAACCCTACCCAAACCCTATACCCTGCTGAAACCCTAACCCTAAACTTTACCTTAAACCTAGGCAAAACTCTAACCCTAACCCTAACCCTAACCCTAAGCATAACCCTAAACTTCACTCTAGGCGAAACAATACACTAAACCTAACCCTAACACTAACTGTACCACTTACACTAGGAGAAACCCTAACCATAATCACACTGTAACCCTAGATGAATTCGTTATGATAACCCTAACCCAAGCAGAAATCCTAGCACTAACCCTCTCCCTAAACTTATGTGAAATCCTAACCTAAACCTAAGCCTACCCCTAGCCAAAAACATATCCCTAACCCTAACACTAACCCTAACACTTAACCTAACCCTAACCCTGAACCTAACCCTAGGTGAAAAACTAACCCTAACCCTAACCCTAACAGTAGGAAAAACCCTAAACCTATCCCTAACCCTAGCTGTAATGCTGAACCAGATCTAACCCTAGCCAAAACCCTAAAACTAAACCTTACCCTAATCCTAGGAAAAACAATACCCCTAAACCTAGGCGAAACCATAACCCTAACACTAACCCTAAACCTACCTCAAACCCTAACCCTAACCCTAACCCTACCCCTAGGCAAAACCCTAACCCTACCCCTAACACTAACCCTATGGGAAACCCTAACCCTAACCCTAACCCTAACCCTAACCTTAGGCTAAAACCTAACCCTACCCCTAACAATAACCCTATGGGAAACCCTATCCCTAAACCTAACCCTAACCTTAGGCTAATACCTAACCCTAAACCTACCCTAAACCTAGCCAAAAACCTAACCCTAACCCTAAAACTAACCCTAGGTGAAAACCTAACACTAACTCGAACCCTAACCTAGGCAAAACCCTAACCCTAATTCTAACACCAACCCTAGGCACAACCCTAAAATTAACCCAAACTGTAAACCTAGGAGAAAACATAACCCTAACCCTCACCCTAACCCTGGGTGAAAGCCTAACCGTAACTCTCACTCTTGCCCTAGGCAAATCTGTAAACCTAACCATAACCCAAAACCTAGCTGAAAAACTAATCCGACACTAACCCTAACACCTGCTGAAACCCTAAACCTAAACCTTACCCTAACCCTAGGCAAAACCCTAACCCTAACCCTAACCCTAACCCGAAGCATAAACCTAAACTTCACGCAAGGCGAAATCATACACTAAACCTAACCCTAACCCTAAATGTAAGACTTACACTAGGAGAAACACTAACCATAATCCTAAACGTAACCCTAGCTGAATGCCTTAACATAAACCTAACCCAAGCAGAATCCCTAGCACTAACCCTCTCCCTAAACTTAGGTGAAATCCTAACCCTACACCTAAGCCTACCCCTAGCCAAAACATAGCCCTAACCCTAACACTAACCTTAACACTTACCCTAACAATAACCCTAACCCTAACCCTAGTTGAAAAACTAACCCTAAACCTAAACCTAACAGTAGGCAAAACCCTAAACCTAACCCTAACCCTAGCTGTAATGCTGAACCAAATCTAACCCTAGCCAAAACCCTAACATTAAACCTAAACCTAATACTAGGAAGAACCCTAACCCTAAATGTAGGCGAAACCATAACCCTAACACTAAACATAAACCTAGCTCAAATCCTAACCCTATCCCTAGGAGAATCCCTAATACTAACCATAGGCAAAACCCTAACCCTACCACTAACACTAACCCTATCGGAAACCCTAACCCTAACCCTAACCCTAACCCTAACCTTAGGCTAAAACCTAACCCTAAACCTACCCTAACCCTAGCCAAATACCTAACCCTAACCCGAAAACTAACCCTAGGTGAAAACATAACCCTAACTATAACACTAAACCTAGGCAAAACCTTAACCCTAATTCTAACCCTAACTCTAGGCAAAACCCTCAAATTAACCCAAACTGTAAACCTAGGAGAAAATATAACCCTAACCCTAACCCTAACCCTGAGTGAAACCCTAACAATAACTCTCAATCTTGCCCTAGGCAAATGTGTAACCCTAAACCTAAATCAAAACCTAGCTGAAAACCTAAACCCTACCCTAACCCTAACCCTAGGAGAAACCCTAACCCTAACCCTAGGCAAAACCCTAACCCTACCCCTAACACTAACCCTATGGGAAACCCTAACCCTAACCCTAACCCTAACCTTAGGCTAAAACTTAACCCTAAACCTACCCTAACCCTAGCCAAATACCTAACCCTTACCCTAAAACTAACCCTAGGTGAAAACCTAACCATAACTATAACCATAAACCTAGGCAAAACCTAACCCTAATTCTAACCCTAACCCTAGGCAAAACCCTCAAATTAACCCAAACTGTAAACCTAGTAGAAAACATAACCCTAACTCTAACCCTATCCCTGGGTGAAACCCCAACCGTAACTCTCACTCTTGCCCTAGGCAAACCTGTAACCCTAACCCTAACACAAAACCTAGCTGAAACCCTAAACCCTACCTTAAACCTAAACCCTGCTGAAAGCCTAATATTAAACCTTACCCAAACCCTAGGGAAAACCCTAACCCTATTCCTAACCCTAACCCTAAGCATAACCATAACCTTCACTCTCGGCGAAACCATACACTAAAACTAACCCTAACCCTAACTGTACCACTTACAGTGGGGGAAAACCTAACCATAATCCTAACCATAACCCTAGCTGATTGCCTTAACATAACCCTAACCCAAGCAGAAACCCTAGCACTAACCCTCTCCCTAAACTTAGGTGAAATCCTAACCCTAAACCTAAGCCTACCCCTAGCCAAAAACATAGCCGTAACAATAACACTACCCTAACACTTACCCTAACCCAAACTCTAACCCTAACCCTAGGTGAAAAACTAACCCTAACCCTAACCCTAACAGTAGGCACAACCCTAAACCTAACCCTAACCCTAGCTGTAATGCTGAAACAAATCTAACCCTAGCCAAAACCCTAACACTAAAGGTAACCTTAATCCTAGTAAGAACCCTAAACCTAAATGTACGCGAAACCATAACCCTAACACTAACCCTAAACCTAGCTCAAATCCTAACCCTAACCCTACGAGAAACCCTCACCCTAACCCTAGGCAAAACCCTAAACCTACCCCTAACACTAACCCTATGGGAAAACCTAAGCCTATCCCTAACCCTAACCTTAGGCTAAAATCTAACCCTAAACCTACCCTAACCCTAGCCAAAAACCTAACCCTAACCCTAAAACTAACCCTAGGTGTAAAACTAACCCTAAATATAACCCTAAACCTAGGCGAAACCCTAACCCTAACACTTACCCTAACCCTAAGCATAACCCTAACCATCACTCTAGGGGAAACCATACACTAAACCTAAGCCTAACCCTAACTGTTCCCGTTACACTTGGAGAAACCCTAACCATAATCCTAACCGTAACCCTAGCTCAATGCCTTAACATAACCCTAACCAAAGCACAAACCCTAGCACTAAGCCTCTCCCTAAACTTAGGTGAAATCCTAACCCTAAACCTAAGCCTACCCCTAGCCAAAAACATAGCCCCAACCCTAACACTAACCCTAACACTTACCCTACCCTAACCCTAACACTAACCCTAGGTGAAAAACTAACCCTAACCCTAACCCTAACAGTAGGCAAACCCTAAACCTATCCCTAACCCTAGCAGTAATGCTGAACCAAATCTAACCCTAGCCAAATCCCTAACACTAAAGCTAACCCTAATCCTAGGAATAACCCTAACCCTAACGTAGGCGAAACCATAACCCTAACACTAACCCTAAAACTAGTTCAAATCCTAACCCTGAACCTAGGAAAAACCCTAACCCTAACCCTAGGGAAAACCCTAACCCTACTCCTAACACTAACCCTATGGGAAAGCCTAACCCTAACCCTAACCCTACCCTTAGGCTAAAACCTAACCCTAAACCTACCCTAACCCTAGCCAAAAACCTAACCCTAACCCTAAATCTAACCCTAGGGGAAAACCTAACCCTATCTCGAACCCTAAACCTAGGGAAAACCCAACCCTAATACTAACCCTATCCCTAGGCAAAACCCTAAAATTATACCCAACTGTAAACCTAGGAGAAAACATAACCCTAACCCTTACGCTCACCCTTGGTGAAACCCTAAGCGTAACTCTCACTCTTGCCCTAGGCATATCTGTAACCCTAAACCTAACCCAAAACCTAGCTGAAACCCTAAACCCTACCCTAACACTAACACCTGCTGAAACCCTAACCCTAAACTTTACCCTATCCCTAGGCAAAACCCTAACCCTAACCCTAACCCTAAGCATAACCCTAACCTTCACTCTACGCGAAACCATACACTAAACCTAGCCCTAACACTAACTGTACCACTTACACTAGGAGAAACCCTAACCCAAATCAAACCATAATCATAGATGAATGCCTTATGATAACCCTAACTCAAGCAGAAACCCTAGCACTAAACCTCTCCCTAAACTTATGTGAAATCCTAATCTAAACCTAAGCCTACCCCTAGCCAAGAACATAGCCCTGACCCTAACACTAACCCTAACACTTACCCAAACCCTAACCCTAACCCTAACCCTAGGTGAAAAACTAACCCTAACCCTAACAGTAGGCAAAACCCTAAACCTAACCCTAACCCTAGCTGTAATGCTGAACCAAATCTAACCCTAGCCAAAACCCTAAAACAAAACCTAACCCTAATCCTAGGAAGAACCCTTATTACTAAATGTAGCCGAAACCATATACCTAACAATAACCCTAAACCTAGCTCAAATCCTAACCCTAAACCCAGGAGAAACTCTAACCCTAACCCTAGGCAAAACCCTAACCCTAACCCTAACACTAACCATATGGGAAAACTTAACCCTTACCCTAACCCCAACATTAGGCTAAAACCTAACCCTAGACCTACCCTAACCCTAGCCAAAAAAATAACCCTAACCCTAAAACTAACCCTAGGTGGAAACCTAACCCTAACTCGAACCTGAAACCTAGGCAAACCTCTACCCCTAATTCTAACCCTAACCCTCGGCAACACTCTAAAATTAACCCAAACTCTAACCAAGGAGAAAACATAACCATAAACCTAACACTAACCCTGGGTGAAATCCTAACCGTAACTCTCACTCTTGCTCTAGGCAAATCTGTAACCCTAACCCTAACCCTAACCCAAAACCTAGCTGAACACCTAAACCCTACCCTAACCCTAACCCTAGGAGAAACCCTAACCCTAACCCTAGGCAAACCCTACCCCTACCCCTAACACAAACCCTATGGAAACCCTAAACCTAACCCTAACCATAATCATAACCTTAGGCTAAAACCTAACACTAAACCTACCCTAACCCTAAGCATAACACTAACCTTCACTCTAAGCGAAACCATACACTAAACCTAAACCTAACCCTAACTGTACCATTACACTAGGAGAAACCCTAACCATAATCCTAACCGTAACGCTAGCTGAATGCCTTATGATAACCCTAACCCAAGCAGAAACCCTAGCACTAACCCTCTCCCTAAACTTACGTGAATTTCAAACCTAAACCTAAGCCTACCCCTAGCCAATAACAAAGCCCTAACCCTAACACTATCCCTAACACTTACCCAAACTCTAACCCTAACCCAAACCCTCGGTGAAAAACTAATTCTAACCCTAACCCTAATAGTAGGCAAAACCCTAAACCTAACCCTAACCCTAGCTGTAATACTGAACGAAATCTAACCGTAGCCAAAACCCTAACACTAAACCTAACCCTAATCCGAGGAAGAACCCTAACACTAAACGTAGGCGAATCCATAAAACTAAAACTAACCCTAAACCTAGGACAAATCCTAACCCTAACCCTAGGAGAAACCCTAACCCTAACCCTAGGCAAAACCCTAACCCTACCCCTAACACTATCCTATGGGAAACCCTAACAATAACCCTAACCCTAACCTTAGGCAAAAACCTAACCCTAATCCTACCCTAACCCCTGCCAAAAACCTAACCCTATCCCTAATACTAACACTAGGTGAAAACCTAACCCTTACTCCAACCCTAAACCTAGGCAAAACCCTAATCCTAATTCTAAACCTAACCCTAGGCAAAACCTTAAATTAACCCAAACTGTAAATATAGTAAAAAACATACCCAAACTCTAACCCTAACCCTTGTTGAAACCCTAAGCGTAACTCTCACTCTTGCCCTAGGAAAATCTGTAACCCTAAACCTAACCCAAAATTTAGCTGAAACCCTAAAGCCTACCCTAACCCTAATCCTAGCTGAAACCAATCCATAAACTTTACCATAACCGTAGGCAAAACCCTAACCCTAATCCTAACCCTAACCCTAAGCATAACCCTAAACTTCACTCTAGTCGAAACCATACACTAAACCTAACCCTAACCCTAACTGTACCACTTACTCTAGGAGAAACCCTAAACATAATCCTAACCGTAAAACTAGCTGAAAGCCTTAACATAACCCTAACGCAAGCAGAAACCCTAGCACTAACCTTCTCCCTTAACTTAGGTGAAATCCGAACCCTAAACCTAAGCCTACCCCTAGCCAAAAACATAGCCCTAACCCTAACTCTAAACCTATCACTTACCCTAACCCTAACCCTAACCCTAACCCTAAAAACTACCCTAACCCTAAACCTAGCTGAAACCCTAACCCTAAACCTTACCCTAACCCTAGGCAAAACCCTATCCCTAACCCTAACCCTAACCCTAAGCATAACCCTAACGTTCACTTGAGGCGAAACCATACACTAAACCTAACCGTATCCCTAACCCTAACCTCAGGCTAAAACCTAACTAAACCTACCCTAACCGTAGCTAAAAACCTAACCCTAACCCTAAAACTAACTCTAGGTGTAAAACTAACCCTAAATATAACCCTAAACCTAGGCAAAACCCTAATCCTAAACCTAACCCTAACCCTAAGCATAACCCTAACCTTCACAATAGGCGAAACCATACACTAAATCTAAGCCTAAACCTAACTGTACCCCTTACACTAGGAGAAACCCTAACCATAATCCTAACCGTAACCCTAGCTGAATGCCTTAGCATAACCCTAACCCAAGCAGAAACCCTAGCACTAACCCTCTCCCTATACTTAGGTGAAATCCTAACCCTAAACCTAAGCCTACCCCTAGCCAAAAACCTAGCCCTAATCCTAACACTAACCCTAACACTTACCCTAACCCTAACCATAACCCTAACCCTAACCCTAACTGTAGGCAAAACCCTAAACCTAACCCTAACCCTAGATGTAAGGCAGAACCAAATCTAAACCTAGCCAAAACCCTAACACTAAACCTAACCCTAATCCTAGGAAGAACCCTAACCTAAACCTAGGCGAAACCATACCCCTAACACGAACCCTAAACCTAGCTCAAACCCTAACCCTAACCCTAGGAGAAACCCTAACCCTAACCCTAGGCAAAACCCTAACCCTACCCCTAACAATAACCCTATGGAAAACACTAACCCTAACCCTAACCTTAGGCTAAAACCTAACCCTAAACCTACCCTAACCCTAGCCAAAAACCTAACCCTATCCCTAAAACTAACCCTAGGCGAAAACCTAACCCTGACTCGAACCCTAAACCTAGAAAAAACCCTAACCCTAACCCTAACCCTAGGCAAAACCCTAAAATTAACCCAAACTCTAAACCTTGGAGAAAACATAACCCTAACCCTAACCCTAACTCTGGGTGAAACCCTATCTGTAACTCTCCCTATTGCCCTATTCAAATCTGTAAACCTAACCCTAACCCAAAACCTAGCTGAAACCCTAAAAACTACCCTAACCCTAAATCTAGCTGAAACACTAACCCTAAACCTTACCCTAACACTAGGCAAAACCCTAACCCTAAACCTAACCCTAAGCATAACCCTAACCTTCACTCTAGGCGAAACCATACACTAAATCTAAACATATTGCTAACTGTACCACTTACACTAGGAGAATCCCTAACCATAATCCTAACCGTAACCCTAGCTGAATGCCTTAGCATAACCCTAACCCAAGCAGAAACCCTAGCACTAAACCTCTCCCTAAACTTAGGTGAAATCCTAACACTAAACCTAAGCCTACACCTAGCCAAAAACATAGCCCTAACCCTAACACTAACCCTAACACTTAACCTAACCCTAACCCTAACCCAAACCCTAGGTGAAAAACTAACCCTTACCCTAACCCTAACAGTAGGCAAAACCCTAATCCTATCCATAACCCTAGCAGTAATGCTGAACCAAATCTAACCCTAGCAAAAACCCTAAAACTAAAACTTACTCTAATCCTAGGAAGAACCCTAACCCTAAACGTAGGCGAAACCATAACCCTAACACTAACCCTAAACCTAGCTCAAATCCTAACCCTAACCCTAGGAGAAACCCTAACCCTAACCCTAGGCAAAACCCTAACCCTAACCCTAACACTAACCCCATGGGAAACCCTAACCCTCTCCCTAACCCTAACCCTAACCTTAGGCTAAATCCTAACCCTAAACCTACCATAACCCTAGCCAAAAACCTAACCCTAACTATAAAACTAACCCTAGGTGAAAACCTAACCCTAATTCTAATCCTAAACCTAGGCAAAAGCCTAACCCTATTCTAACCCCAACCCTAGGCAAAACCATCAAATTAACCCAAACTGTAAACCTAGGAAAAACATAACCCAAACCCTAACCCTAACCCTGGGTGAAACCCTAACCGTAACCCTCACTCTTGCCCTAAGCAAATCTGTATCCCTAACCCTAACCCAAAACCTAGCTGAAACCCTAAACCCTACCCTAACCCTAACACTAGCTGAAACCCTAACCCTAAACCTTACCGTAACCCTAGGCAAAACCCTAACCCTAACCCTAACCCTAAGCATAACCCTAACGTTCACTCGAGGCGAAACCTTACACTAAACCTAACCGTAACCCTAACCCTAACCTCAGGCGAAAACCTAACTCTAAACCTACCTAACCCTAGCCAAAAACCTAACCCTAACCCTAAAACTAACTCTAGGTGTAAAACTAACCCTAAATATAACCTTAACCTAGGCAAAACCCTAATCCTAACCCTAAACCTAACCCTAAGCATAACCCTAACCTTCACTCTAGGCGAAACCATACACTAAACCTAAGCCTAACCCTAACTGTACCCCTTACACTAGGAGAAACTCTAACCATAATCCTAACCGTAACCCTAGCTGAATGCCTTAACTTAACCCTAACCAAAGCAGAAACCCAGGCACTAACACTCTCCCTATACTTAGGTGAAATCCTAACCCTAAACCTAAGGCTACCCCTAACCAAAAACATAGCCCAGATCCTAACACTAACCCTAACACTTACCCTAAACCTAACCATAACCCAAACACTAACCCTAACAGTAGGCAAAACCCTAAACCTAACCCTAACCCTAGATGTAATGCTGAACTAAATCTAAACCTAGCCAAAACCCTAACACTAAACCTAACCCTAATCCTAGGAAGAACCCTAACCTAAACGTAGGCAAAACCATACCCCTAACACGAACCCTAAACCTAGCTCAAACCCTAACCCTAACCCTAGGAGAAATCCTAACCCTAACCCTAGGCAAAACCCTAACCCTACCCTTAACAATAACCCTATGGAAAACACTAACCCTAACCCTAACCTTAGGCTAAAACCTAACCCTAAACCTACCCTAACCCTAGCCAAAAACCTAACCCTAACCCTAAAACTAACCCTAGGTGAAAACCTAACCCTAACTCGAACCCTAAACCTAGGAAAAACCCTAACCCTAATTCTAAACCTAACCCTAGACAAAACCCTAAAATTAACCCAAACTGTTAACCTAGGAGAAAACCTAAACCTAACCCTAACCCTAACCCTGGGTGAAACCCTAAACGTAACTCTCACTCTTGCCCTAGAAAATACTGTAACCTAACCCTAAACCAAAACCTAGCTGAAACCCAAAACCCTATCCTAAACCTAACACTAGCTGAAACCCTAAAACTAAACCTTACCCTAACCCTAGGAAAAACCCTAACCCTAACACTAACCCTAACCCTAAGCATAACGCTAACCTTCACTCTAGGCGAAACCTACACTAAACCTAACCCTAACCCTAACTGTACCACTTACATTAGGAGAAACCCTAACCATAATCCTAACCTTAAACCAAGCTGAATGCCTTAACATATCCCTAATCAAGCAGAAACCCTAGCACTAACCCTCTCCCTAATCTTAGGTGAAATCCTAACCCTAAACCTAAGCCTACCCTAGCCAAAAACATAGCCCTAACCCGAACACTAACCCTAACACATACCCTAACCCTAACCCTAACCCTATCCCTATGTGAAAAATTAACCCTAACCCTAACCCTAACAGTAGGCAAAACCCTAAACCTAACCCTAACCCTAGCTGTAATGCTGAACCAAATCTAACCCTAGCCAAAACCGTAACAAAACCTAACCCTAATCCTAGGAAGAAACCTAACCCTAAACGTAGGCGAAACCATAACCCTAACACTAACCCTAAACCTAGGTCAAATCCTAACCTTAACCATAGGAGTAACCCTAACCCTAACCCTAGGCAAAACCCTAACCCTGCCCCTAAAACTAACCCTATGGGAAACCCTAACCCTAACCCTAACACTAACCCTAACCTTAGGCTAAAACGTAACCCTAAACCTACCCTAACCCTAGCCAAAAACCTAACCCTAATGCTAAAATTAACCCTAGGTGAAAACCTAACCCTAAATCCAACCCTAAACCTAGGCAAAACCCTAACACTAATTCTAACCCCAAACCTAGGCAAAACCCTAAAATTATCCCAAACTGTAAACCTAGGAGAAAACATAACCCTAAACCTAACCCTAACCCTAACCCTAACCTTAAGATAAAACCTAACCCTAAACCTACTCTAACCCCAACCAAAATCCTAAACCTAACCCTACCTAACCCTAGGTGAAAACCTGAAACTAACTCTAAACCTAAACCTAGGCAAAACCCTAACCCTAATTCTAACCGTAACCCTAGGCAAAACCCTAAATTTAACCCAAACTGTAAACCTAGTAGAAAACATAACCCAAACCCTAAACCTAACCCTGGCTGAAACCCCAACCGTAAATCTCACACTTGTCCTCGGCAAATGTGTAAACCTAACCCTAACCCAAAACCTAGCTGAGACCCTAAAACTTACCCTAACCCTAATCCAAGCTGAAACCCGAACACTAACCTTACCCTAACCCTAGGCAAAAGCCTAATCCTAATCCTAACACTAACCCTAACCCTAACCATAACCCTAACCTTCACACTAGGCGAAACCATACACTAAACCTAACCCTAACCCAAACTGTACCACTTACACTAGGAGAAACCCTAACCATAATCCTAACCGTAACCCTAGTTGAATGCCTTAACATAACCCTAACGCAAGCAGACCCTAGAACTAATCCTCTCCTTAAATTTAGATGAAATACTAACCCTAAACCTAAGCCTACTCCTAGCCAAAAACATAGCCTATACCCTAACAGTAACCCTAACACTTACACTAACCCTAACCCTAAGCCTAACCGTAGGTAAAAATCTAACCCTAACCCTAACCCTAACAATAGGCAAAACCCTTAACCTAACCCTAACCCTAGGTGTAATGCTGAACGAAATCTAACCCTAGCCAAAACGCTAACAGTAAACCTAACCCTAATCCTAGGAAAAACACTAACCCAAAACGTAGGCGAAACCATAACACTAACACTAACCCTAAACCTAGCTCAAATCCTAGCCCTAAACCTAGGAGAAACCCTAACCCTGACCGTAGGCAAAACCCTAACCCTACCCCTAACACTAACCATATGGGAACCCTAACCCTAACCCTAACCCTATCCCTGACCTTAGGCTAAAACCTAACCCTAAATCTACCCTAACCCTAGCCAAAAACCTAACACTAACCCTAAAACTAAACCTAGGTGAAAACCTAACCCTAACTCTAACCCTAAACCTAGGCAAAACCCTACCCCTAATTCTAACCCTAACCCTAGGCAAAACCCTAAAATTAACCCAAACTGTAAACCTAGGAGAAAACATAACCCTAACCATAACCCTAACCCTGGGTGAAACCCTAAGCGTAACTCTCACTCTTGCCCTAGGCAAATCTGTAGCCCTAACCCGAACCCAAAACCTAGCTGAAACCCTAACCCTAAACCTTACCGTAAACCTAGGCAAAACCCTAACCCTAACCCTAACCCTAAGCATAACCTTAACCTTCACACTAGGCGAAACCATACACTAAACCTAACCATAACCCTAACTGTACTACTTACACTAGGAGAAACCCTAACCATAATCCTAACCGTAACCCTAGCTGAATGCCTTAAAAAAACCCTAACCCAAGCAGAATCCCTAGCACTAACCCTCTCCCTTAATTTAGGTGAAATCCTAACCCTAAACCTAAGCCTACCTGTAGCCAAAAACATATCCCTAACCCTAACACTAACCCTAACACTTACCCTAACCCTAACCCTAACCCAAACCCTAAGTGAAAATCTAACCCTAACCCTAAAGCTAACAGTAGGCAAAACCTTAAACCTAACCCTAACCCTAGCTGTAATGCTGAACCAAATCTAACCCTCGTCAAAACCCGTACACTAAACCTAAACCTAATCCGAGGAAGAACCCTAACCCTAAACATAGGCGAAACCATAACCCTAACACTAACCCTAAACCTAGCTCAAATCCTAACCCTAACCCTAACCCTAGGAGAAACCCTAACCCTAACCCTAGGCAAATCCCTAACCCTAGCCCTAACACTAACCGTATGGGAAAACCTAACCCTAAGCCTAACCCTAACCTTAACCTAAACCTAAGCAAAACCCTAACCCTAAACCTAACCCTAAACCTAACTCTAAGCATAAGCTTAAACTTCACTCTAGGCGAAACCATACACTAAACCTAAACCTAACCCTAACTGTACCACTTACACTGGGAGAAACCTTAACCATAATCCTAACCATAACCCTAGATAAATGCCTTAACATAACCCTAAAACAAGCAGAAACCCTAGCACTAATCCTCTCCCTAAACTTAGCTGAAATCCTAACCCTAAACCTAAGCCTACCCCGAGCAAAAAATATAGCTCTAACCCTAACACTAACCCTAACACTTACCCTAAACCTAACCCTAACCCTATCCCTAGGGGAAAAATTAACCCTAACCATAACCCTAACAGTAGGAAAAACCATAAACCAAACCCTAACCCTGGCTGTAATGCTCAAACAAAACTAACCCTCGCCAAAACCCTAACACTAAACCTATCCCTAATCCTAGGAAAAACCCTAACCCTAAACGTAGGCGAAACCATAACCCTAACACGAACCCTAAACCTAGCTCAAATCCTAACCCTAACCTTAGGAGAATCCCTAACCCTAAACCTAGGCAAAACCCTAACCCTACCCCTAACTCTAATCTTATGGGAAACCCTAACCCTAACCCTAACCCTAATCCTAACCTTAGGCTAAAACCTAACCCTAAACCTACTCTAACCCCAACCAAATCCTAACACTAACCCTACCTAACCCTAGGTGAAAACCTAACCCTAACTCTAACACTAAATCTAGGCAAAACCCTAACCCTAATTCTAACCATAACCCTAGGCAAAACCCTAAATTTAACCCAAACTGTAAACCTAGTAGAAAACATAACCAAAACCCTAAACCTAATACTGGGTGAAACCACAAACGTAAATCACACTCTTGTCCTAGGCAAAACTGTAACCCTAACCCTAACCCAAAACCTAGCTGAGACCCTAAAACTTACCCTTACCCTAACCCAAGCTGAAACCCTAACACTAAAACTTACCCTAACCCTAGGCAAAACCCTAACCCTAATCCTAAAACTAACCCTAACCCTAAGCATAACCCTAAACTTCACTCTAGGCGAAACCATACACTAAAACTAAACCTAACCCTAACTGTACCACTTTCACTAGGAGAAACCCTAACCATAATCCTAACCGTAACCCTAGCTGAATGCCTTAACTTAACCCTAACCCAAGCAGACCCTAGAACTAACCATCTCCTTAAACTTAGGTGAAATCCTAACCCTAAACCTAAGCCTACCCCTAGCCAAAAACATAGCCTATACCCAAACAGTAACCCTATCACTTAACCTAACCCTAACCCTAAGCCTAACCGTAGGTAAAAATCTAACCCTAACCATAACCCTAACAGTAGGCAAAACCCTTAACGTAACCCTAACCCTAGGTGTAATGCTGAAACAAATCTAACCCTAGCCAAAACCCTAACACTAAACCTAAACCTAATCCTAGGAAAAACACTAACCGAAAACGTAGGCGAAACCATAACACCATCACTAACACTAAACCTAGCTCAAATCCTAACCCTAACCCTAGGAGAAACCCTATACCTAACCCTAGGCAACACCCTAACCCTACCCCTAACACTAACCATATGGGAAACCCTAACCCAAACCCTAACCCTAACCCTAACCTTAGGATAAAACCCAACCCTAAACCTACCCTAACCCTAGCCAAAAACCTAACACTAACCCTAAAACTAACCCTAGGTGAAAACCTAACCCTAACTCTATCCCTAAACCTAGGCAAAACCCTAACCCTAATTCTAACCCTAACCCTACGCAAAACCCGAAAATTAACCCAAACTGTAAACCTAGGAGAAAACATAACCCTAACCCTAACCCTTACCCTGGTTGAAAGCCTAACCCTAACTCTCACACTTCCCTAGGCATATCTGTAACCCTAAACCTAACCCACAACCTAGCTGAAACCCTAAACCCTGCCCTAACCCTAACCCTAGCTGAAACCCTAACACTAAACCTTACCCTAAACCTAGGCAAAACCCTAACCCTAACCCTAACCCTAACCCTAAGCATAACCCTAACCTTCACTCTAGGCGAAACCATACACTAAATCTAACCCTAACCCTAACTGTACCACTTACACTAGGATAAAACCTAACCCTAGGTGAAAACCTAACCCTAACTCTAAACCTAAACCTAGGCAAAACCCTAACCCTAATTCTAACTTCAACCCTAGGCAAAACCCTGAAATTAACCCTAAGTGTAAACCTAGGAAAAACATAAACCTAACACTAACCTTTACCCTGGGTGAAAGCCTAACCGTAACTCTCTCTCTTGCCCTAGGCAAATCTGTAACCCTAACCCTAACCCACAACCTAGCTGAAACCCTAAACCCTACCCTAACCCTAACCCTAGCTGAAACCCTAACTCTAACCCTTCCCTAACCCTAGGCAAAACCCTAACCCTAACCCTAAACTAACCCTAACTCTAAACCAAAACTTAGGAAAAACCCTAACCCTAATTCTAACCCTAACCCTTGGCAAAACCCTAAAATTAACCCAAACTGTAAACCTAGGAGAAAACGTAACCCTAACCCTAACCCTAACCCTGGGTGAAACCCTAAGCCTAACTCTCACTCTTGCCCTAGGCAAATCTGTAACCCTAAACCTAACACAAAACCTAGCTGAAACCCTCAACCCTACCCAAACCCTAACCCTAGCTGAAACCCTAACACTAAACCTTACAATAACCCTAGGCAAATCCCTAACCCTAACCATAAACCTAACCCTTAACTTAAGCATAACCCTTACCTTCCCCCTAGGCGAAACCATACACTAAACCTAACCCTAACCCTAACTGTACCACTTACACTAGGAGAATCCCTAACCATAATCCTAACCGTAACCCTAGCTGAATGCCTTAACATAACCCTAACCCATGTAGAAACCCTTGCAATAACCCTCTCCCTTAACTTAGGTGAAATCCTAACCCTTAACCTTAGCCTACCCCTAGCCAAAAACATTGCCCTAATCCTAACACTAACCCTAACACTTACCCTAACCATAACCCTAACCCTAATCCTAGGTGAAAAACTAACCATAACCCTAACCCCAACAGTAGGCAAAACCCTAAACCTAACCCTAACTGTAGCTGTAATGCTGAACCAAATCTAACCCTAGCCAAAACCCTAACATTAAACCTCACCCTATCCAAGGAAATATTCTAACACTAAACTTAGGCGAAACCATAACAGTAACACTGACCCTAAACCTAGCTCAAACTGAAACCTAACCCTAGGAGAAACCCTAACCCTAAACCTAGGCAAAACCCTAACCCTACCCCTAACACTAACCCTATGGGAAACCCCATCCCTAACCCTAACCCTAAACCTAACTCTAACCTTAGGCTAAAACCTAACCCTAAACCTACCCTAAAACTAGCTAAAAACCTAACCCTAACCCTAAAACTAACCCTAGGTGAAAATCTAACCCTAACTCTAACTCTAAACCTTGGCAAAACCCTAACCCTTATTCTAACCCTAACCCTAGGCAAAACCCTAAAATTAACCGAAACTGTAAACCTAGGAGAAAACATAACCCTAACCCTAACCCTAACCCTGGGTGAAACCCTAACCGTAAGTCTCACTCTTGTCCTAGGAAAATCTGTAACCCTAACCCTAACCCAAAACCTAGCTGAAACACTAAACCATACACTAACTCTAACACTAGCTGAAAACCTAACCCTAAACCTTACCCAAACCCTAGGCAAAACCCTAACACAAATCCTAACCCTAACCTAACCCAAACTCTAAACATAAACCTAGGCAAAACCCTAACCCTAATTCTAACCCTAACCCTATGCAAAACCCTAAAGTTAACCCAAACTGTAAACCTAGGAGAAAACATAACCCTAACCCTAACCCTAACCCTTACTAAAACCCTAACCCTAAGCCTTACCCTAACCCTAGGCAAAACCCAAACCCTAACACTAACCCTAACCCTAACCTAACCCTAAATCTAACCCTAAACCTAGGCAAAACCCTAACCCTAATTCTAACCCTAACCCTAGGCAAAACCCTAAAATTAACCCAAACTGTAAACCTAGGAGAGAACATAACCCTAACCCTAAACCTAAACCTGGCTGAAACCCTAAACGTAACTGTCACTCTTGCCCTAGACATATCTGTAACCCTAAACCTAACCCAAAACCTAGCTGAAACCCTCAACCCTACCCTAACCCTAACCCTAGCAGAAAAACTAACCCTAAACCTTAACCTAACACTAGGCAAAACCCGAACCCTAACCCTAACCCTAACCCTAACCCTAAGCATAACCCTAACCTACACTCTAGGCGAAACCATACACTAAACCTAACCCTAACCCTATCTGTACTACTTACACTAGGAGAACACATAACCATATACCTAACCGTAACCCTAGCTGAATGCCTTAACATAACCCTAACCCAAGCAGAAACCCTAGCTCTAACGCTCTCCCTTAATTTAGGTGAAATCCTAACCCTAAACCTAAGCTTACCCTTAGCCAAAAACATAGCCCTAACACTAACACTAACCCTAACACTTACCCTAACCCTAACCCTAACCCTAGGTGGAAAACTAACCCTAACCCTAACCCTAACAGTAGGCAAACCCCTAAACCTAACAGTAACCCTAGCTGTAATGCTGACCAAATCTAACCCTAGCCAAAACCCTAACATTAAACCAAACCCTAACCCTAGGAAAAACCCTAACCCTAAACGTAGGCGAAACCATAACCCTAACACTAACCTTAAACCTACATCAAACCCTAACCCTTACCCTAGGAGAAACCCTAACCCTAAACCTAGGCAAAACCCTAACCCTACCCCTAACACGAACCCTATGGGAAACCCTAACCCAATGTCTAACCCTAACAGTAACTCTAACATTAGGCTAAAACCTAACCCTAAACCTACCCTAACCCTAGCCAAAAACCTAAACCTAACCCTAAAACTAACCCTAGGTGAAACCTAACCCTAACTCTAACCCTAAACCTAGGCAAAACACAAAACCTAACTCTCACCTTAACACTAGGCAAAACCATAAAATTAACCCAAACTGTAAACCTAGGAGAAAACATAACCATAACCCTAACCGTAACCCTGGGTGAAACCCTAACGGTAACTCTCACTCTTGCCCTAGGCAAAACTGTAACACTAACCCTAACCCAAAACCTAGGTGAAACCCTAAACCCTACCCTAAACCTAACCCTAGATGAAACCCTAACCCAAAACCTTACCCTAACCCTAGGCAAAACCCTAACCCTAACCCTAACCCTAACCATAACCCTAACCTAACCGTAACTCTAACCCTAAACCTAGGCAAATCCCTAACCCTAATTCTAACCCTAACCCTAGGCAAAACCCTGAAATTATCACAAAGTGTAAACCTAGGAGAAAACGTAACCCTAACCCTAACCCTAACCCTGGGTGAAACCCTAACCGTAACTCTCACTCTTGCCCTAGGCAAATCTGTAACCCTAAACCTAACACAAAACCTAGCTGAAAATCTCAACCCTACCCTAACTCTAACCCTAATTGAAACCCTAACCCTAAACCTTACCCGAACCCTAGGCAAATCCCTAGCCCTAACCCTAACCCTAACCCTAAACTTAAGCATAAACCTAAACTTCACTCTAGGCGAAACCATACACTAAACCTAAACCTAACCCTAACTGTACCACTTACACCAGGAGAAACCATAACCATAATCCTAACCGTAACCCTAGATGAATGCCTTAACATAACACTAACCCAAGCAGAAACCCTAGCACTAAAACTCTCCCTTAACTTAGGTGAAATCCTAACCCTAAACCTAAGCCTACCCCTAGCCAAAAACATAGCCCTAACCCTAACCTTAAACCTAAACCTAGGCAAAACCCTAACCCTAACCCTCGGTGAAAAACTAACCCTAACCCTAAATCTAACAGTAGGCAAAACCCTAAACCTAAGCCTAACCGTGGCTGTAATGCTGAACCAAATCTAACCCTAGCCAAAACCCTAACACTAAACCTAAACCTAATCCTAGCAAAAACCCTAACCCTAAACGTAGGCGAAACCATAACCCTATCACTAACCCTAAACCTAGCTCAAACCGTAACCCTAAACATAGGAGAAACCCTAACCCAAACCCTAGGCAAAACCCTAACCCTACCCCTAACAGTAACCCTATGGGAAATCCTAACCCTAAAAATAACCCTAACTGTAACCTTAGGCTAAAATCTAACTCTAAGCCTACCCTAAGCCTATCCAAGAACTTAACCCTAACCCTAAAACTAACCCTAGGTGAAAACGTAACCCTAACTGTACCCTAAACCTAGGCATAACCCTAACGATAACTCTAACCCTAACCCTAGGCAAAACCCTAACCCTGCCCCTAACACCCACCTTATGGGAAACCCTAAACCTAAACCTAACCCTAACCCTAACTCTAACCTTAGGCTAAAACCTAACCATAAACCTAATCTAAACCTAGCTAAAAACCTAACCCTATCCCTAAAACTGACCCTAGGTGAAAACCTTACCCTAACTCGAACCCTAAACCTAGGCAAAACCCTAACCCTAATTCTAACCCTAACCCTAGGCAAAACCCTAAAATTAACCCAAACTGTAAACCTAGGAGAAAACAAAACCCTAACCCTAACCCTAACCCTGGGTGAAACCCTAACCGTAACTCTCCCTCTTGCCCTAGGCAAATCTGTAACCCTAACCATAACCCAAAACCTAGCTGAAACCGTAAACCCTAGCCTAAACCTAACCCAGCTGAAACACTAACCCTAAACCTTACCCTAACCACAGGCAAAACCCTAACCCTAACCCTAAACCTAACGCTAAGCATAACCCTAACCTTCACTCTAGGTGAAACCATACGCTCAACCTAACACTAACCCTAACTGTACCACTTTCACTAGGTGAAACCCTACCCATGATCTGAACCGTAACAGTAGCTGAATGCCTTAACATAACCCTAACCCAAGCAGAAACCCTAGCACTAACCCTCTCCTTAAACTTAGGTGAAATCCTAACCCTAAACCTAAGCCTTATCCTACCCAAAATCATAGCCCCAACCCTAACACTAACCGTACACTTACACTAAACATAACCCTAACCCTAACCCTAACAGTAGGCAAGACCCTAAACCTAAACATAACCCTAGCTGTAATGCTGAACCAAATCTAACCGTAGCCAAAACCCTAACACTAAACCTAACCCAAATCCTAGGAAAAACCCTAACCCCAAACGTAGGCGAAATCAAAACGCTAACACTAATCCTAAACCTAGCTCAAATCCTAACCCTAACCCTAGGAGAAACCCGAACACACACCGTAGGCAAAACCCTAATCCTACCACTAACACTAAACCTATGGGAAACCCTAACCCTAACGCTAACCCTAACCCTAACTTAGGCTAAATCCTAACCCTAAATCTACCCTAACCCTAGCCAAAACCTAACCCTAACCCGAAAACTAACCCTAGGTGAAAACCTAAACCTAACTCTAAACCTAAACCTAGGCAAAACCCTAACCGTACTTCTAACCATAACACAAGGCAAAACCCTAAAATTAACCCAAACTGTAAACCTAGGAGAAAACATAACCCTAACCCTAACCCTAAACCTGGCTGAAACCCTAACAGTAACTCTCACTCTTGCCATAGGAAAATCTGTAACACTAACCCAAACCCAAAACCTAGCAGAAACCATAAACACTAACCTAACCCTAACCCTAGCTGCAACTCTAACACTAAACTTTACCCTAACCCTAGGGAAAACCCTACCCCTAACCCTAACCCTAACCATAGGCTAAAAATTAACACTAAACCTACCCTAACCCTAGCCAAGAACCTAACCCCAACCCGAAAAGTAACCCTCGGTGAAAACCTAACCCTAACTCTAACCCTAAACCTAGGCAAAACCCTAACCCTAATTCTAACCCTAACCCTAGGAAAAACCCTAAAATTAACCCAAAATGTAAACATAGGAGAAAACATAACCCTAACCCTAACTGTAACCCTAACCCTGGGTGAAACCCTAACCGTAAATCTCACTCTTGCCCTAGGCAAATCTGTAACCCTAACAATAAACCAAAACCTAGCTGAAAACATAAACCCAACCCTAACCATAACTCTAGCTGATACCCTAACCGTAAACCTTACCCTAACCCTAGGCAAAACCCTAACCCTAACCCTAACCCTAACCCTAAGCATAACCCTAACCTTCACTCTAGGCGAAACCATACACTAAAGCTAAACCTAACCCTAACTGTACCACTTACACTAGGAGAAAACCTAACAATAATCCTTCCCTTAACCCTAGCTGAATGCCGTAACATCACCCTAACCCAAGCAGAAACCCTACCACTAACCCTCTCCCTAAGCTTAGGTGAAATCCTAACCCTAAACCTAAGCCTACCCCTAGCCAAAAACATAGCCCTAACCCTAACACAAACCCTAACACTTACCCTAATCCTAACCCTAAACATATCCCTAGGTTAAAATCTAACCCTAACCCTAACCCTAACAGTAGGCACAACCCTAAACCTAACCCTAACCCTAGCCAAAACCTAACCCTAACCCGAAAACTAACCCTAGGTGAAAAACTAACCCTAACTCTCACCCTAAACCTAGGCAAAACCCTAACCCTAATTCTAACTATAACCCTAGGCAAAACCCTAATTTTAACCCAAACTGTAAACCTAGGAGAAAACATAACCTTAACCCTAACCCTAACCCTGGGTGAAACCCTAACTGTAACTCTCACTCTTGCCCTAGTCAAATCTGTAACCCTAACCCTAACCCAAAACCTAGCTGAAAACCTAAACCATACCCTAACCTTAACCCTAGCTGAAACCCTAAACCTAAATCTTACCCTATCCCTAGGCAAAACCCTAACCCTAACCCTAACCCTAAGCATTACCCTAAACTTCACTCTAGGCGAAATCATACACTAAACCTAAACCTAACGCTAACTGTACCACTTACACTAGGAGAAAACCTAACCATAATCCTAACCGTAACCCTAGCTGAATGCCTTAACATAACCCTAACCCAAGCAGAAAACATAGCACTAACACTCTCCCTAAACTTAGGTGAAATCCTAACCCTAAACCTAAGCCTAACCCTAGCCAAAAACATAGCCCTAACCCTAACACTAACCCTAACACTTAACCTAACCCTACCCCTAACGCTAACCTAAGGTGTAAAACTAACCCTAAACCTAACCCTAACAGTAGGCACAATCCTAAACCTAACTCTAACCCTAGCTTTAATGCTGAACCAAATCTAACCCTAGCCAAAACCCTAAAACTAAACCTAACCTTAATCCTAGGAAAACTGTAATCCTAAACGTAGGCGAATCAATAACCCTAACACTAACCCTAAACCTAGCTCAAATCCTAACACTAATCCTAGGGGAAACCCTAACCCTACCCTATTCAAAACCCTAATCCTAACCCTACCACTAAACTTATGGGAAAACCTAACCCTAACCCTAACCCAAACCCTAAACTTAGTCTAAAACCTAAACCTAAACCTACCCTAACACTAGCCAAAAACCTAACCCTAACCCTAAAACTAACCCTATGTCAAAATCAAACCCGAACTCTAACCCTAAACCTAGGCAAAACCCAAACCCTAATTCTAAACATAACCCTAGGCAAAACCCTAACACTAACCCTAACCCTAAACCTAATCTTAACCCTAACCTTCACTCTAGGCGAAACCATACACTAAACCTAACCCTAACCCTAACTGTACCACTTACACTAGGAGAAACCCTAACCATAATCCTTACCATAACCCTAGCTGAATGCCTTAACATAACCCTAACCAAAGCAGAAACCCTAGCACTAACCCTCTCCTTAAACTTAGGTGAAATCCTAACCATAAACCTAAGCCTTGTCCTACACAAAATCATAGCCCCAACCCTAACATGAACCCTAACACTTACACTAAACCTAACCCTAACCCAAACCATAGGTGAAAATCTAACCCTAACCCTAACACTAACAGTAGGCAAGACCCTAAACCTAACCCTAACCATAGCTTTAATGCTGAACCAAATCGAAACCTAGCCAAAACCCTAACACTAAAACTAACCCTAATCCTAGGTAAAACCTTAACCCTAAACGTAGGCGAAACCATAACCCTAACACTAACACTAAACCTAGCTCAAATCCTAACCCTAACCCTAGGAGAAACCCTAACCCTAACCCTAGGCAAAACCGTAACCCTACCCCTAACACTAACCCTATGGGAAACCCTAATCCTAACCCTAAACCTAAACTTAGGCTAAAACCTAAGCCTAAACCTACCCTAAACCTAGCCAAAAACCTAACCATAACCCTAAAACTAACCCTAGGTGAAAACCTAAATCTAACCCTAACCCTAAACCTAGGCAAAACCCTAACCCTAATTCTAACCATAACCCTAGGCCAAACCCTAAAATTAACCCAAACTGTAAACCTAGGAGAAAACATAACCCTAACCCTAAACCTAAACCTGGGTGAAACCCTAACCGTAACTCTGACTCTTGCCCTAGGCATATCTGTAACCCTAAACCTAACCAAAACTTAGCTGAAACCCTAAACCCTACCGTAACCCTAACCCTAGCTGAAACCCTAACACTAAAGCTTACCCTAACACTAGGCAAACCCTAACCCTAACCCTAAACCTTACTCTAACCCTAAGCATAACCATAACCTTCACTCTAGGCGAAACCATACACTAAACCTAAACCTAACCCTAACTGTACCACTTACACTAGGAGAAAACCTAACCATAATCCTAACCGTAACCCTAGCTGAATGCCTTAACATAACCCTAACCGAAGCAGAAAACCTAGCACTAACACTCTCCCTAAACTTAGGTGAAATCCTAACCCTAAACCTAAGCCTACCCCTAGACAAAAACATAGCCCTAACCCTAACACTAACCCAAACCCTTACCCTAACACTTACCCTAAACCTAACCCTTACCCTAACCCTAGGTGAAAAACTAACACTAACCCTAACACTAACAGTAGGCACAACCCTAAACCTAACCCTAACCCTAGCTGTAATGCTGAACCAAATCTAACCCTAGCCAAAACCCTAACACTAACACTAACCCTAATCCTAGGAAAAACCCTAACACTAAACGTAGGCGAAACCATAACCCTACTACTAACCCTAAACCTAGCTCAAATCCTAACCCTAACCCTAGGAGAAACCCTAACCCTAAACCTAGGCAAAACCGTAACCCTACCCCTCACAGTAACCCTTGGGGAAACCCTAACACTAACCCTAAACCAAACCTTAGGCTAAAACCTAACCATAAACCTACCCTAAACCTAGCCAAAAACCTAACCCTAACCCTAAAACTAACCCTAGGTGAAAACCTACCCTAACTCTAACCCTAAACCTAGGTAAAACCCTAACCCTAATTCTAACACTAACCCTAGGCAAAACCCTAACCCTAACCCTAACCCTAACCCTAAGCTTAACCCTAACCTTCACTCTAGGCGAAACCATACACTAAACCTAACCCTATCCCTAATTGTACCCCTTACACTAGGAGATACCCTAACCATATTCCTAACCGTAACCCTAGATGAATGCCTTAACATAACCCTATCCTTAGCAGAAACACTAGCACTAACCATCTCCCTAAACTTAGGTGAAATCCTAACCCTAAACCTAAGCCTACCCCTAGCAAAAAACTTAGGCCTAACCCTAACACTAACCCTAACACTTACACTAACCCTAACCCTAACCCTAACCTAAGGTGTAAAACTAACCCTAACCCTACCCTAACAGTAGGCACAATCCTAAACCTAAACCTAACCCTTGCTTTAATGCTGAACCAAATCTAACCCTAGCCAAAACCCTAAAACTAAACCTAACCTTAATCCTAGGAAAAACCGTAATCCTAAACGTAGGCAAATCAATAACCCTAACACTAACCCTAAACCTAGCTCAAATCCTAACCCTAACCCTAGGGGAAACTCTAACCCTAACCCTATTCAAAACCCTAACCCTACCCCTAACACTAAACCTATGGGAAAATGTACCCTAACCCTAACCCAAACCCTAACCTTAGGCTAAAACCTAAACCTAAACCTACCCAAACCCTAGCCAAAAACCTAACCCTAACCCTAAAACTAACCCTAGGTCAAAACCTAACCCGAACTCTAACCCTAAACCTAGGCAAAACACAAACCCTAATTCTAAACCTAACCCTAGGCAAAACCCTAACCCTAACCCTAACACTTACACTAAACATAACCCTAACCCCAACCCTAACAGTAGGCAAGACTCTAAACGTAACCATAACCCAAGCTGTAATGCTGAACCAAAGCTAACCCTAGCCAAAACCCTAACACTAAACCTAAACCTAATCCTAGGAAGAACCCTACCCTAAATGCAGACGAAACCATAACCCTAACACTAACCCTAAACCTAGCTCAAATCCTAACCCTAACCCTAGGAGAAACCCTAACCCTAACCCTAGGCAAATCCCTAAACCTAACCCCAACATTAACTCTAGGGGAAACCCTAACCCAAACCCTAACCCTAACCCTAACCTTAGGCTAAAATGGAACACTAAACCTACCCTAACCCTAGCCAAAAACCTAACCCTAACCATAAAACTAACCGTAGGTCAAAACCTAACCCGAACTCCAACCCTAAACCTAGGCAAAACCCACACCCTAATACTAAACTAACCCTAGGCAAAACCCTAACCCTAACCCTAACCCTAAACCTAATCTTAACCCTAACCTTCACTCTAGGCGAAACCGTACACTAAACCTAACCCTAACCCTAACTGTACCACTTACTCTAGGAGAAACCCTAACCATAATCCTAACCGTAACCCTAGCTGAATGCCGTAACATAACTCTAACCCAAGCAGAAAACCTAGCACTAACCCTCTCCCTAAACTTAGGTGAAATCCTAACCCTAAACCTAAGCCTTGTCCTACCCAAAATCATAGCCCAAACCCTAACACTAACCCTAACACTTAAACTAAACCTAACCCTAACCCAAACCCTAGGTGAAAAACTAACCCTAGTCCTAACCCTAACAGTAGGCAAGACCCTAAACCAAACCCTAACCCTTGCTGTAATCCTAAAGCAAATCGAACCCTAGCCAAAACCCTAACACTAAACCTAACCCTAATCCTAGGTAAAACCTTAACCCTAAATGTAGGCGAAACCATAAGCCTAACACTAACCCTAAACCTAGCTCAAATCCTAATCCTAACCCTAGGAGAAACCCTAACCCTAACCCTAGGCAAAACCGTAACCCTACCCCTAACACTAACCCTATGGGAAACCCTAATCCTAACCCTAGACCTAAACTTAGGCTAAAACCTAACTCTAAACCTACCCTAACCCTAGCCAAAAACCTAACCCTAACCCTAAAACTAACCCTAGGTGAAAACCTAAACCTAACCCTAACCCTAAACCTAGGCAAAACCTTAACCTAATTCTAACCCTAACCCTAGGCCAAAGGCTAAAATTAACCCAAACTGTAAACCTAGGAGAAAACATAACCCTAACCCTAAACCTAACCCTGGGTGAAACCATAACCGTAACTCTGACTCTTGCCCTAGGCAAATCTGTAAACCAAACCTAACCCAAAACTTACCTGAAACCCTAAACACTACCCTAACCCTAAGCCTAGCTGAAACCCTAACACTAAACCTTACCCTAACACTCGGCAAAACCCTAACCCTAACCCTAACCCTAACTCTAACACTAAGCATAACCCTATCCTTCACTCTAGGCGAAACCATACACTAAACCTCTCCCTAACCCTAACTGTACCCCTTACACTAGGAGAAAACCTAACCATAATCCTAACCGTAACCCTAGCTGAATGCCTTAACATAACCATAACCCAAGCAGAAACCCTAGCACTAACCCTCTCCCTTAACTTAGGTGAAATCCTAACCCTAAACCTAAGCCTAGCCCTACACAAAACATAGCCCTAACACTAACACTAACCCTAACACTTACCCTAACCCTAACCCTAACCCTAACCCTAGGTGAAAAACTAACCCTAATCCTAACCCTAACAGTAGGCAAGACCCTAAACCTAACCCTAACCCTAGCTGTAATGCTGAACCAAATCGAAACCTAGCCAAAACCCTAACACTAAACCTAACCCTAATCCTAGGTAAAACCTTGACCCTAAACGTAGGCGAAACCATAACCCTAACACTAACCCTAAACCTAGATCAAATCCTAACCCTAACCCTAGGAGAAACCCTAACCCTAACCCTAGGCAAAACCGTAACCCTACCCCTAACACTAACCCTACGGGAAACACTAACCCTATCCCTAACCCTATCCTTAGGCTAAAACCTAACCCAAAACCTACCCTAAACCTAGCCAAAAACCTAACCCTAACCCTAAAACTAACCCTGGGTGAAAACCTAACCCTAACTCTAACCCTATACCTGGTCAAAATCCTAACCCTAATTCTAACCCTAACCCTAGGCCAAACCCTAAAATTAACCCAAACTGTAAACCTAGGAGAAAACATAACCCTAACCCTAACCCTAACCCTGGGTGAAACCCTAACCGTAACTCTCACTCTTGCCCTAATCATATCTGTAACCCTAAACCTAACACAAAACTTAGCTGAAACTCTAAACCCTACCATAACCCTAACCCTAGCTGAAACCCTAAAACTAAAGCTTACCCTAACACTCAGCAAAACCCTAACCCTAACCGTATTCCTAACTCTAACCCTAAGCATAACCCTAACCTTCACTCTAGGCGAAACCATACACTAAACCTAACCCAAACCCTAACTGTACCACTTATCTAGGAGAAAACCTAACCATAATCCTAACCGTAACCCTAGCTGAATACCTTAACATAACCCTAACCCAAGCAGAAACCCTAGCACTAACCCTCTCCCTAAACTTAGGTGAAATCCTAACCCTAAACCGAAGCCTACCCCTAGCCAAAAACATAGCCCTAACCCTAACACTAACCCAAACCCTTACGCTAACACTTACCCTAACCCTAACCCTAACCCTAACCCTAGGTGAAAAATTAATCCTTACCCTAACCCTAACAGTAGGCAAAACCCTAAACCTAACCCTAACCCTAGCTGTAATGCTGAACCAAATCTAACCCTAGCCAAAACCCTAACACTAACACTAACCCTAATCCTAGGATATACCCTAACCCTAAACGTAGGCGAAACCATAACCCCAACACTAACCCTAAACCTAGCTCAAATCCTAACCCTAACCCTAAAGGTAGGCAAAACCCTAAACCTAACCCTAACCCTAGATGTAATGCTGAAAAAATCTAACCCTAGCCAAAACCCTAAAACTAAACCTAACCCTAATCCTAGGAAAAACACTAACCCTAAACATAGGCGAAACCATAACCATAAAACTAACGCTAAACCTAGCTCAAATCCTAAACCTAACCCTAGGAGAATCCCTAAACCTAGGCAAAGCACTAACTCTAACTCTAACATTAACCCTATGGGAAACCCTAAACCTAACCCTAAACCTAACCCTAACCTTAGGCTAAAACCTAACCCTAAACCTACCCTAACCCTAGGCAAAATCCTAACCCTAACACTAAAATTAACACTAGGTGAAAACCTAACCATAACTCTAACCCTAAACCTAGGCAAAACCCTCACACTAATTCTAACCCTAACCCTTGGAAACCCTAAAATTAATCCAAACTGTAAACCTAGAGGACAACATAACCCTAACGCTCAACCTAACCCTGAGTGAAAACTTAACCGTAACTCTCACTCATGCCCTAGGCAAATCTGTAACCCTAACCCTAACCCAAAACCTAGCTGAAACCCTAAACCCTACCATAACCCTAACCCTAGCTGAAACCCTAACCCTAACACTTACCCTAACCCTAGGGAAAACCCTCACCCTAACCCTAACCATAACCCTAAGCATAACCCTAACCTTCACTCTAGGGGAAACCATACTCTAAACCTAACCCTAACCCTAACTGTACCACATACACTAGGAGAAATCCTAACCATAATCCTAACCGTAACCCTATCTGAATGTCTTAACATAACCCTAACCCAAGCAGAAACCCTAGCCCTAATCCTCTCCCTAAACTTAGTTGAAATCCTAACCCTAAACCTAAGCCTACCCCTAGTCAAAAACATAGCCGTAACCCTAACACTAACAATAAAATTTACCCTAATCCTAACCCTAACCCTAAGCCTAGGTGAAAAACTAACGCTAACCCTAAGCCTAACAAGGCAAAACCCTAAACCTAACCCTAACCCTAGCTGTAATGCAGAACCAAATCTAACCCTAGCCAAAACCCTAACACTAAACCTAACCCTAATCCTAGGAAAAACCCTAACCCTAAACGTAGGCGAAAACATAACCGTAACACTAACACTAATCCTAGCTCAAATCCTAACCCTAACCCTAGGAGATACCATAACCCTAAACCTAGGCAAAACCCTAACCCTACCCCTAACACTAACCCTATGGGAACCCCAAACCCTAACCCTAACCCTAACCTTAGGCTAAAACCTAATCCTAAACCTTCCCTAACCCTAGCCAAAAACCTAACCCTAACCCGAAAAATAACCCTAGGTGAAAACCTAACCCTAACTCTAACCCTAAACCTAGGCAAAACCCTAAACCTAATTCTAACCCAAAACCTTGGAAAACCCTAAAATTAACCCAAACGGTAAACCTAGGACAAAACATAACCCTAACACTAACCCTAAACCTGGGTGAAACCCTAAACGTAATTCTCACTCTTGGCCTAGGCAAATCTTTAACCATAACCCTAACCCAAAACCTAGTTGAAACTTAAACCCTACCCTAACCGTAACTCTAGCTGAAACCCTAACGCTAAACCTTACCATAAACCTAGGCAAAACCCTAACCCTAACACTAACCCTAACCCTAAGTATAACCCTAACCTTCATTCTAGGCGAAACCATACACTAAACCGAACCCTAATCCTAACTGTACCACTTAAACTAGGAGAAACCCTAACCATAATCCTAACCCTAACCCTAGCTGAAAGCCTTAACATAACCCTAACCCAAGAGGAACCCTAGCACTAACCCTCTCCCTTAACTTAGGTGAAATCTTAACCCTAAACCTAAGCCTACCAATAGCCAAAATCATAGCACTAACCCTAACACTAAAGCTAACACTTACCATAACCCTAACCCTAACCCTAACCCTAGGTGCAAAACTAACCCTAACCCTAACCCTAACATAGGCACAAACCTAAACCTAACCCTAACACTAGCTGTAATGCTGAACCAAATCTAACCCTAGCCAAAACCCTAACACTAAACCTAACCCTAATCCTAGGAAGAACCCTAAGCCTAAACGTAGGCGAAACAATAACCATAACACTAACCCTAAACTTAGCTCAAATCCTTACCCTAACCCTAGGAGAAACACTAACCCTAACCCTAGGCAAAACCCTAACCCTAGCCCTAACACTAACCTTAGGGGAAACCCTAACCCTAACCCTAACCCTAACCCTAAGCTTAGGCTAAAACCTAATCCTAAACCTACCCTAACCCTAGCCAAAAACCTAACCTTAACCCGAAAACTAAACCTAGGTGAAAACCTAACCCTAACTCTAACCCTAAACGAGGGCAAAACCCTAACACTAATTCTAAACCTAACCCTAGGCAAAACCCATAATAAACCCAAAATATAAACCTAGGAGAATATATAACCCTAACCCTAACCCTAATCCTAACCCAAAACCTAGCTGAAACCCTAAACCCTACCCTAAACCTAACCCTAGTTGAAAACCTAACACTAAACCTTTTCCTAACCCTAGGCAAAACCCTAACCATAACCCTAACCCTACCATAAGCATAACCCTAACCTACACTCTAGGCAAAACCATACACTGAACCTAAACCTAACCCTAACTGTACCCCTTACACTAGGAGAAACCCTAACCATAACCTAACCGTAACCATAGCTGAATGCCTTAACATAACCCTAACCCAAGCAGAAACCCTAGCACTAACCCTCTCCCTAAACTCAGGTGAAATCGTAACACTAAACCTAAGCCTACCCCTAGCCAAAAACATAGCCCTAACCCTAACACTAACCCTAACACCTTAACCCTAACCCTAACCCTAACCCTAGGTGAAAAACTAACCCTAACCCTAACCCTAACAGTAGGCAAAACCCTAAACCTAACCCTAACAATAGCTGTAATGCTGAACCAAATCTAACCCTAGCCAAAACCCTAGCAATAAACCTAACCCTAATCCGAGGAAAAACCCTAATCGTAAACGTAGGCGAAACCATAACCCTAACACTAACCTTAAACCTAGCTCAAATCCTAACCCTAACCCTAGGAGAAACCCTAACCCTAACCCTAGCCAAAACCCTAACCCTACCCCTAACATTAACCCTATGGGAAACCCTAACCCTAACCCTAAAACTAACCCTAACCTTATGCAAAATCCTAACCCTAAACCTACCCTAACCTTAGGCAAAAACCTAACCCTAACCCGAAAACTAACCCTAGGTGAAAACCTAAACCTAACTCTAACCCTAAACCTAGGCAAAACCCTAAAGCTAATTCGAGCCCTTACCCTAGGCAAAACCCTAAAATTAACACAATCTGTAAACCTAGGAAAAAACATAACCCTAACCCTAAACCTAACCCTGGGTGAAACACTAACCGTAACTCTTACTCTTGCCCTAGGCAAATCTGTAACCCTAAACCTAACCCACAATCTAGGTGAAACCCTAAACCCTACCCCAACCCTAAGCCTAGCTGAAACCCTATCCCTAAATCTTATACTAACCCTAGGCAAACCCTAACCCTAACACTAACCCTAACCCTAAGCATATCCCTAACTTTCACTCTAGGCAATACCATACACTAAAGCTAACCCTAACCCTAACTGTACCACTTACACTAGGAGAAACCCTAAGCATAATCCTAAACGTAACCCTACCTGAATGCCTTAACATAACCCTAACCCAAGCAGAAACCCTAGCACTAACCATCTCCCTAAAATTAGGTGAAATCCTAAACCTAAACCTAAGCCTAACTCTAGCCAAAAACATAGCACTAACACTAACACTAACCCTAACACTTAACCTAACCCTAACCCTAACCCTAACCCTAGGTGAAAAACTAACCCTCACCCTAATGCTAACAGTAGGAACAAACCTAATCCTAACCCTAACCCTAGCCGTAATGCTGAACCAAATCTAACCCTAGCCAAAACCTTAACGCTAACCCTAACCATAATCCTAGGAAGAACCTAAAATTAACACAAACTGTAAACCTAGGAGAAAACATAATCCTAACCCTAAGGCTAACCCTGGGTGAAACCCTAACCGTAACTCTCACTCTTGCCCTAGGCAAATCTGTAACCCTAACCCAAACCCAAAACCTAGCTGAAATCTTAAACCCTACCCTAAGCCTAACCCTAGCTGAAACCCTAACCCTAAACCTTACCAAAACCCTAGGCAAATTCCTAACCCTAACCCTAACCCTAACCCTAAGCATAACCCTAAACTTCACTCTAGGCGAAACCATACACTAAACCTAATCCTAACCCTAACTGTACTACTTACACTAGGAGAAACCCTAACCATAATCCTAACGGTAACCCTAGCTGAATGCCTTACCGTAACCCTAACCCAAGCAGAAACCCTAGCACTAACCCTCTCCCTTAACTTAGGTGAAATC